>SZWC01030808.1:9010-20492 GCA_023375785.1 Penium margaritaceum | reverse complement strand
ACAAATACACTCACTCACATGCACACAAACACACAAACACAAAAGCATCAATCAAATGCATCGTCCATCCTCCCTCTACATGCATATTTAGCCTCTCCTTCCCACCCAATAATGAGAGAGAGAGAGAGAGAGAGAGAGAGAGAGACAAAGGTGCTGCCTTCTCGCCCGGTTGTGCTACAGGTGTTGCCCTTGAATTTGTGTTGCTAATGCTACACTTCCACTTTTGCTATTGCTGCCACACTTGCAGTTGTGCAGTTGTTGCTTCTCTTTCACTCATGTTGCTGTTGTTACTGCTGCTCTTGCACTCATGCTAATATTTTTCCTCTTGCCCTCATGCTGTTTGTTCCTTTTCTGCTTCAGATTGTACAAATTTTGTTGTTTCTTTCCCTTCTGAAATTGGCAAATAACAATGGCTTTTGGAAGACAATGAGGGTACGATTGGCGATTCGACATTTGCGATAATCTCTGTGACATCTTGCAAATCACATATGCATGGCAAAGCAATGTGAATTGTCTACACATTAAGAGTCCTTATTGTCCATTCCCATATCTATTTCTGTTGTTAGCGAATGGCCTTACGTGTTTGACTTGCACAGCTTCACGTGCACATGTCCTCATGCCCAGAACCACCAAAATGGCGAATGCACTGCACCCTAGGATACATGCCATAAAATCTTTCGTGTAGTCCGACATTCTAACAATTTTGTACACCAATCGAATGACTCTGATGTGATCTTCATGAAGATCCAAGCTCTCAGCTGCCTCACATGGCAATCCTCCTCAGCCACAGGTTGGGGGGCAACCGCAGGTCACCATCCACAACCTCCTCCCACAATGACAACTCGCAGTGCTAGGTGGGCCATTGGCGAGGTTCCCTGGCTTCAAGTGGATCCCCAGGCCGAATCAGCTGCCAAGAGGCCAGAAAGGAAATGATATTCACTTCACTTCTACCAAGTTGAAAGATTTCACGAATATCGAGGCACGTCTTTATGAACGCATTATGCTGCTGATTCGGCCTTGGGACCCTCGCCGACGGCTTACCACAGAGTTGTTTTCGCTCTCATATGGTTTTGACTTAGGCCTCACATTTATCTTTTCTGGGTTCAAAGCTGACAAGTGGACAACTACATTAAAGCCAAAGAGGCCATGGTGGAAAACCAGATCCTTTGGAAGACTTCTATGTTCTATTCTTTTCCTATGTACTCTCATTCTTGCAAGGAAAGATTCTTTACATGATGGTTGGTTATTTCATAGAAAAAAAGTGCAATAGGTGAAGTATTACACATGAAATTCATTTTATTGAGCCATTTTAGATGTTCTTATGAAAATGGTTATGACACATACGCAACCTATGAGGAAAACTCAGTGATTACTTTACATACTTCCCATGATGATTTAGCAAACAGATATAGCTAGAAAACATGTGGCCTACAATATACATCTTCTAAAAACAGACACACAATCTTTTGATGTTCACCGTGGAAACGCTTTCTCTTAGCAAAGGGAATTCAAGTCCAACAACTTTTCAACCAAAATACCCTGCTCCACACAATTGTTAAATCACCTACAAAAATTCAACAAACGTTGCTAGACGAAGTCTGTCAACATCTCCCTCTCACTCATGACTAACCCAGCATAACTAAACAATGTTTACAAACACCCACCGTGTGTCACACTAACATCCCTCAGTAGCCTCCCTGTCAACGTAGTCTAATGGCTCTGACAAAGAGGCCCCCAAATTAAGGGAGAACCCATCTACCATACCGTCTGGCACACTCGTTCATTTTGTGGTTTCGTTTTATGTGCTATTCATATTCACCCAAAAATGGGCAATTTGGAACTCAAAATGGGTTCGTCTAACCAATTGGTCTTGGAGTATCAAGGTTTTTGCACTCGCCTACCATGCGAGGTCAGGTGGAGAAAGAACCAACAACACGGTCACTCGAACCTTCATTTGTTCAAACTTGCCGCTTCGAACGACGTTGCCGACCGTAACGGCCAACCGGCAGATTGCACCAACGTGATTGGCTGCTGATGAGTGCTATCAGCCTCCTTGTTTTGTCCTTTTTCATGTGGATGAATGAGAAGTATCTGATGGACCTGGTAACATCACTGTTGAAACCTGGGTAATTGTAAACTTATTTTTCAAGCAGTTGTGGACAAAAGCCATCATGACCTGGAGTAATCAAAGAATATTTCGCCAAATTCATACACAATGTTTTTACGCATACATGGGCGACGGAAAAAAATTACTTTGAACAAATGCGGGCGACAGTTTGGTGTATGTGCGCGACAGCCGAGAAAATCTGTCAACATCCATGTGTGCAACCTCGCCCCCTACACAGTTCCAAGGGCACATTCATTTATACCCACAAAAACATTTACCTCGGCACACCTCATCGGCAAGACATTCCGAGTTATCGAACAGACAAGCCAAATCAAAGTTTTCCGAACTCATACAAAATCTTCCCTAAAAGTGACGAATCATTTGCAACCCACTTATCGAAATGGGAGGAAGAACACCCTGCCACTAGTTTCCATTGGAAACACATTTGTAAGAGCGTTATGGATACAACTATGAAATTCCCAACACATTATGTGATGGTGCAAATTCTTTACAAATCTGCCCAAGTTAGATGCCGATACTGTTTTCTCCCCCTACCATCCTTTCCCTTCTGTCCCTGATGCGGCTCAGTAGCGACTAATAAACATTGCTTCATCCAATGCCCATAGCTACAACCAGTGATGAAAAGGTTATGAAGAAAATCCACCACTTTCTTCCCCCAAGAAGAAACCAATCTACCCAAAATCCTCTTTGGCCCTGTCGTGGTCACCTCCTTAAGGTTTTCATTGGTTGTAATGCGCATTACAATCCTCCACCGCATCGGGCAAGAGCGGTGTGCCCACCTTTAAGTGCACCCTGCTCCAAGAATCCTTGCCAAAATTCCTCACAAATGAACAAAGAAATAAACCACGATATACTCAAAGTTATCCATCTTGCATCTGGAAGACGGAAGAAAGAATGAATCCGACTTCTCCATGTTACGATTCCCAAAGTCCCAGCTTTTGCAGTGCATAGGAAGACAGGGTTGTATAAAGCATCCTTAGCACACCAAAATTCCATTGTTGGTGGGAATTCCCCACACTTTACCGCCTATGAAGACACTTTGGGGCCGGGTTTCATCCCCCGGCTTGCTTTCGTCGTTTACGTGACCCTCCCGTTACGACCATGGGACTCAAAAAGGACGGAGTGACCATATACCCATAGTTCCAGACAATAAGCCCCAGCCGCCCCTCCGTCGGAACAATAAGCCCCGTCCATCCCTCCGTCGAAACGATAAGCCCCATCCGCCCCTCCGTCGAAACGATAAGCGTGATCCGCCCCTCCGCCAGAAAGATAAGCCTCATCCGCCCCTACCCCTGAACAATAATCTCCATACACCCAACAGTAATGTTAAACTCTTAATGTGACAAAACATTGCTTAACTTATGCCAAAGAAGGGTGACCTGGTACAATCATTTCACTTTTCAGAAATTTTGCACTTGATTTCATACAAGCCCGCATCATGCATGTACGCAAGTTTCACGCTTCCGTTTGACGATGAGAACTACAATCATTCAGTTCTTAACAATGTTCGGTTTAGCCTGTTGTTGTGCTGGGGGTATGTTTTCAAGTTAAGTATATTACATGTACATCAAGTTTCCTTTATTCCACAAACCGATTGTTTGCATGGTCGTCTAAACAGTGACTGCATTATCTTCGTCACACCAAAACACCCCCTGCGCGAACCTCGGCCAGGAGCTGGCGAGGTTCATGCACAGGCATCCATACGTGTTGCCGAGCCAAAGAGCGGCCTGGCCAGCTCAGCAAGTGGTCAGCGGGCCAATTAGTGTGCGCTGATGAACGTGACGACAGTTGTCCATGGTGCAACTTCCGCGGCACCCCATGCACACATGCTGTTGACACGTCGCTGTCACATCCTTGCAACCGCCGGTCTCCATGGGCATGCTGGAGGGTACCAGAAAGTATGGTGCAATACTCGCTGCCGTCGGACGACACAGACATGCACTACAGTAGCAGACTATGTGCTTGAAGGAACATATTGGCAGACAATGCCCTCATCTTATGTGGCAACGTATCCTCCGATGGTCCGGCTAGACGACGTGATGTTCCGACAGGGGGCCTCTGAGTTTGATCCAGTCTCATTCAGTCTCGCACGGTCGTCGTTGACACCATCACCGCTCCCCCCAACCATGTTTCTTCTGCAGCTGGCTCCCTCGTGACTCCACGATGGTGGAAGACCAAGTCGTAGAGCACACCAGTAAGCCTGATGAGGAGGGTAGATGGGATGAATAGCTAGGTATTTTGTGATCTATGTACCCTCCGCTTCGGATGGCTTCCCAAGACCACGCGCGGCATGTTTCCACGCAACCAAGTCCCCACGAGAACTCTCCTCGTCTTGCTCAAGGTCTTGGACCGCGGTGGTATCCCGATACCCCTCCTCCGAACGACCCATCAGGCGATATCCCAGGTCCCCCAATTTCCCGGAAGCCGGACCGGTTAGGTTTAGCACGGGGCATAGTCGCATCCTGTCCGTCCCACATGGCCATCTCAGTAATTCTCACTTTGTATCCATGGTGTTCTATGTGTCCACTTTTCTTACGAACATGATAACCGTGTGGTTGTAACAATAGTTTTGTAAACCCGCTGTTGTGAAGAGTCTTCTCTGTCATGTTTTGCCATTCTTTCATTGATAGGAGACTTTGACGACGAACCATGTCACAGCCCAAAGAAGCTAAATCAGATGTCCAAGGAGTCGAAGGAGGGCATGTTTTTTGACAACATGGACGCCGCTTAGGCGTTTGTGGAGGATTATGCGGTTAACAACCACTTCGGTCTCAAGTGGGTGCGCAGTGAGCCTGCAAGATTCCACGTTATGTGCGCCGAGGCAAAGAACAAGGGATGTACTTGGCTCCTCTGGGCCCGTGTTACAAGCAATTTTGGACACGTTATCGTGTCCCAATACACTGAGGGACACAAGTATGTCCCTAGCATTGGCCGCGGCAATCCGGCGAGGTAGAAGGGCTGGGTGGCCCACAAACTCTCGCAGGCCTTGCATCGTGACCCGACAACATCAACTGCCACCCTGCGGTAGATTCTCCACGAATGGACCGACGTGAACGTGTCGAACAACACGCTCTACCGTGCCAAGACACGTAGCCAAGAAAACTTCATGGGCAATAAGACTGGTACGTGGAGTCTCTTTCCGTCCTACATCAACGAGGTGTGTACCAATGTTTGGTTTTAAACTGTTGTAGTTTGGTTCTGAACTTTCTCTCATGTCTATTCACATGTGTATATCCACGTGCTACAAGCATCTGGAACGCGTGGACCCAAGTACACACGCTGTGGCACACAAAGGCAAGAACGGTGCGTTCTTGTGGGCTTTCGTCGCTCCAGGTGCCGCCATGGTCGGCTTTTAACACAGTCGTCGGGTTTTGACCATGGATGTAACATTTCTCAAAAACGGGCACAAGCAGGTTGTGTTGCTTGCCCAATTTTTTCATGCCAACGACCATGCAGTGCCCATGGCATGGACACTGGCGCCAACAAAGGATGAGAAGAGGTCAATTTTTTTTTCTTAGCTAGCAATCGCATATCCCACTCCTGCACAGTCCGGCACTTGCATCATCACGAACAGAGAGAAGGGGTTGGAGAAAGCGCTACAAAAGTACCTGAAGGGTGCTACACACACCTCTTGCGCATGGCACTTACGCGAGAACGTGCACACGTCCTACAAGAAAAAGGCCGCACACTGGACTTGGAAGTGTGCGCATGCGCTCAATGTCGAGCAATGGGAGAAGGAAACCACCGACCTGCGTCAAGTGAGTGCCTCTACGTATGCACACTTCTTTGGGAGGCAGGGGGAGGAAGGGAGTGTGGAGGGGGGATGTCTCTAGAGAAATGGACACGCCTCCACTACCCTTTGGACACAGGAGGCCACACCACTTCTAACGCATCGGAGAGCTGGAACGTGCGCATTGCAGCACACAACAAACTCTATCTGTACTACGCTTTTGTCAGCATCTACCCCTTTGTGCAGCGCATCTTCTATGCTCGACGTGCCCAGGCAAAAGTTTTGAAGATGGCGTTGGCCCCTGCCTAGGCCAACCGACTCCTCCATTGCCTCGCAGTGGCACGTGAGCCCTACGTGACAGAGAGGGGCCCCATCACAGCAAAGTCGAGGTTCCAACAAACAATCCGTGGAAAGTTGATTTGCTCGAGAAGTCTTGCATCTGTGGCAGGTGGAAGGAGTTTGGACTGCCTTGTCAGCATGCATGCGCCTTTTGTCTCACCAAGCGCATCAACGCAAAGAACCTGGCTGACCCTGGACTCACCCGCATGGCGTTTCGTCGAGCATATGTAAACCCCATCCCCTCACCAGTGGTGAAGAACATACGGCCAGTCGAACCCCATTGGCTGCAAGGGACCTAGACGTGGGAAGGGCCACACATGCAGCGCACGGAATGACCGTGAGAGCTCGCGCAAGAACTTCATTTGCCCACAATGTGGGCAAAAGGGGCATACCAAGACACGGTGCAAAAATCCAACTCCTCCAAGCCCTTCACAAGTTGTAGCAAGGAGGTATGATGGAAGTTTGGAGTCGGCTGCAGCACAAGCTGAAACCACCTTGGAGGCACGTGCACATGCCTCCATGACTGTGGATGCTCCACTTGTAGAGTATGGTAGTGGTGACGTGGAGTACGACCTCGAGGCTCCGCCTCGGCATGACCCAGATGTTGAAAGTGATTGTTGGCCTGAGGGTGAGTGTGCACCCTGGAGGGTCCCTAGCAATGGCTGGTTCACACCACCAACTGTTTTTGGAGAGACCGAAACTGTGGAGGCAGCTGGTTCCAAGGATGGCAGAAAACTGGTCAGAGATTGAGGCAATAGTTTTGGCATGAATTGACTGGGAATGTAATTTTTATCAAGGCTTACAAGCAGTGGCATTTTATAGCCACTGATCTAAGCTTTCCAGAACACCAAAGCATGCCAGATTTGGAGCTTCCTAGCAGATTCTATGGCTTCTAGAGTGCTCCTTGGTAGGCTGTCCTTTTCCCACCTAGGAAGGCATCCCTTCCCTCCTCTAGAAGCTTCTGCCCCTTCCTAGATTCCTCAGCTTGCTTCTAGTAGGAGGGAAGGTGTCCAGAAGACCAAGACACCTCTAGATGCCTTGTAGGACAAGTCACCCCTTCTAGAAGGTGTGCCACCTTCCTGGACCCTCACCTGGCCTTCTAGAAACTTGAAGAGGAACTCTAGAGGTTGAGCTAGCTTCCTGGCATCTGTTTTCCACCTCCCTTGAGGCAGGGCAGAATTTCATCTTATGGGACTTGAACCCGGGCCCCTGCCTCTAGAGGTGGATACCATTAACCACTAAGCCACCTTGGCTTGTCCTTCTGGTGTTCCTTTTTGGAGTCACTCCTGCCATGGTGAGGAGCATTACTCCAACAGTGATGACTCTGGTGCATACTCCCCTCCTATTGGTGATGATGGTGAGACGGTGACACAGGATGAGCACACCCACCAGTTGGATGAGGAGGAGAGGGAGTGGCAGGAGACGTACCAGAAAGAGCCAGAGGAGGCAGAGTGAGGTGAGTTTGTGTTTGGTATGTGTTCATGTATTCCGTTTGAGTACTGTCGTGCACGATACCTCCTATGCTTTGCATTACTAACCGTTGTTTATGTTCATGTGCAGTATGAACTATGCTGGACACTGGAGCTTGAAAAAACCATTCAGACAGGCGGCTTACAGTTCAAGAGGAAGGGGGGGTATCGGGTTTGGCAGAAGGTTAGGGTTAGGCAGAGCCATAGTAGTTCATTGCATGTTGGGAGGGGGGGTAGTGGTGTGCATGTTTCAAGAAGCAGACATGGCGGCCAACATTTGGACAGCAAGTCAGAGCTATTCTACGACATTGAACACTGTCAACCGTGGGAGCAGCTGTGTCCTGTGCATGACATTTTTTACTATCTGCGAGGGTTGAGTCGTGAACTATTCGAGGAGATCACGGATCCCACCTTCACTATGTGTAGTGTTTAGTCATTGATGTTTGCATATTGGAGTTTTCCCAAGCCTGGTTCTCTGTGCAGATTATGTCTTGTGACTTGCCATGATGTTTAAGAACTACTGCCACAGAAAGGTTCATTACAATCACTAATGTTGAAGAAGAACATGGAGTTTTCCCAAGCCTATTTCCCTTTGCAAGTTCTTAGCCAATATGAAGAATAACTTTCACTCTCCACTTCATCAAACAGTTAGGGGGGTATCTGTTATAGCATCCAGAACCACCCATAGCCAAACCCTAAAGATGAGTTCGACATGCATTCACAATCTTTGTGCGAAGCTAAACATGTCACAGGCAACAGTCTTCATTAGACAAGACTGTTTACTATGTGTGAAGGTATGCTATTGCTTATGGAAACCCGTTGACTGTGTGTAACCAACACTACTGTTGCAAAACATGAAGTAAAAGAGGGTTTTGCCCTGTAAGTGTCCTGTTCTGGCTGCTGCATTGGTCATTACTTCGTCCACATATACCCAAAACAAGTGGACATTCAGTTGCTTTAATGCGGACTAACAATCACAACAGTGAAAATGCCAATCACCCCCTGTTTTGTCACTCTTGACCCTCGTATACCCCTCCGTCGGAACAATAAGCCCCATCCATCCCTCCGTCGGAATGATAAGCCCCATCCGCCCCTCTGCCAGAACGATAACCCTCATCTGCCCCTCCGCCACAACGATAAGCCTCATTCGCCCCTCCGCCGAAACAATAAGCCTCATCCGCCCCTGTCCGGCAAAAAAAAGCCTCATCCGCCCCCCCGTTTTCACCATGCTCAAACATCGACGCATGTCGCTGCTTAAGCATGGTGAAATCGGGTATGCCGTCTATCGCGCTCGTTGCGATAGTATCGAGGGGTGGGTGGGGGGGGAATGCCGGCCGACATCCGTCGGTCGACACTTCGTCAACCCCAACCCCCCCTCCCCCCCNTCGATCGAGGCCCTCGCGATTGAGGGATGCGGTGGAACTGGCGGCCGGTGGGCTGCCGAGAAGCGGTGGGGAGTGGGGGGGGGGGTAGACTTTGACGGGGATTCCGGCCGACGTGCGTCCATGGGAATCCCCGACGGGAGTCGAAAATCCCTATCTGTTTTTTTTCTTTACACTTTGTTCAAATTTATACCCTCGTTTGAGTTACAAACAAAAGACAAACCCACCCCCTCGTTTGATGGTTTATTTTTTGCGCGGGCACCTACTGGGCCCCGTAGTAGCGGGGCCCAACACGTTCCCTTTGAACAATGGGGAGTCTCGGATCCCCCGTGCAAAATCCTCGCAAACCACTTACAAAAAAAATCACAAACCCTTCTTTTAAGAAGTTTGTGATAATTGGGTAGGAAAATGTGACGTCAGCATGTCGGCGCCGCATCCATGCGACGTCGACATGCTATCTTTTGACAAACAAGAGGGGTATATCGTTTATTTTCCACGCCAGGATTTTTGCGTCCTTGCAAAGGGGCAAGTCAAGCCAATTGTTCTGGCCGAGGGGCGAATGAGGCTTATCGTTCTAGCGGAGGGGCGGATTAGGCTTATCGTTCCGACGGAGGGACGGATGGGGCTTATCGTTCTAGCGGAGGGGCGGATGAGGCTTATTGTTCCGACGGAAGGGCGGATGGGGCTTATTGTGCGAAACTAGGGGTATATAGTCATTCCGCCCCATTCACAATGAGGGTGGTATATTGTTCATTTCACGTGAAAATACTTGAGCCCAAAATTCCCAGCGATGAGTTATGTTGAACACCTAGGCCATAGCCATACGATAACTATTGTCACAACCGCGAACATGCAAATGGCCACAATGACATCCATGGCGCCCAATTGGGTGGACAGTATAACGGCTGGGCATGGGGTGCCCGCATGCCCAACAGCCAACACATGGTGTATAGATCGACGGCCACCAAGGTTTTGTGATCCATGGGAGGGGGGGGGAGGGGAAATCTAACGGTTCCCCAAGGACCGCGCACCAGTTCAGGACTAGCCCAGCGCTGCACCAGTGGCAGAGAACGCGTATCTCGAACATGGGTCATGTCGAAAGAGGGTTTTCTCAAAGTACTCGTGAGTACGCGAGGGAGGAGGAAGTTGAATGCGGTCAAAACCGTTATGCATGCAGAGCATACGTTTGAGTTTAAAAGCACAAACGACACGACTTTGTCCCATATTGGGTCGTGTATTTGAAGAGCACAAGCCGTACGTGTATAAGTTACCGAGGGCCGACTGCACACCCGAGCAGGGAGGCACACGTGTCTAAGTTACCATTTTGAGCCTCTGCGCAGATCGAAGCATTTATGTTCGGTAGTAGGTGTCTAGGGTAAGGTTCCATTTCGATGGTCGGGTTGCATCACAGCAAAAAATATGGGTAAATTAAGATTTCTTTTCGTCATTTTGAATAGTTCGACATCGAAAGCCAAGAGAGGGGTACATGGGGCTTATTGGTCTGGCGGAGGGGTGAATGAGGCTTATACTGTTAGGGGAGGGCGGATGAGGCTTATCGTTCCAACAGAGAAGCGGATGGGGCTTATGGTTCTGGCGGAGGGGTGGATGGGGCTTATCGTTCCGACGGTGGGGCGGATGGGTCTTATTGTTCCGACGGGGGGGTATGTGAGGGTCAAGGGCGACAAACAGGGGGTAATCTGTATTTTCATCGACCCAAAAAAATCGAGAGGTTGGGGCTAGTGCATCCCCCCTCCTTGTACGTCAGCCGGGATGATTCTGCTTCGGAGTTTTTCTCCTGCAGCGTTCAGGGCTGCATGAACAATGACCGCCACGTGCACAGACTACGCGACAATCTCAGGCACCTGACGGTGTAGCCTCACGGCCGGCATGTTGTTGACGACTGGAATGAGTTAAGGAAACATTTTCGCGTTCCACTTTCTCTCAAAGTAACTCCCACGACTTGCCAATAATTAACGGCGAAAACCGACCGGTCGTCTAATCGCCGGGGTCAAGGTCGCCCACTGGCCCGCGCCGACGCGCAGCGGCGGCGGCGGAACGCCGGCCTCGTCATCCCCCCTGAGAGATGACGTTGTCAGGTGAGGTTGATGCCATGTTGACATGTCGTCGCATTGGCGAGAAATGGACGTGTGTCGATGGCACTCGACGAAAGCCTGAGGACGGATGGTGCCCATACCTGTGGCTCCAGTTTCTACATCGTAGCACCATGAGCATGTGATCAAGCCATGGGCCATTCCTTACGCTTGACTTTCCAAGGTGTGGCGTCAGTAGCTCATGGTAGGCACGCACGCAGGTCTGCGCTTGCATGGTGCATGCACATGTGCACACCGCATACGTTCCGACGCTGTCACTCCCCACCCTACACCGTGCGCACTCGCCTGTCTGCCTCAGCGTTGGCGTTGCCCCTCTCACGACG
>SZWC01030806.1:9473-23673 GCA_023375785.1 Penium margaritaceum | reverse complement strand
CACAGCGGGTGTCGCACGCGGCAGTCCAAGAACTGTCCTAAAACCGGCCCAAAACCACTGTTTTGGCCATAACTCTACGCACACATGTCAGAATCCTGCGCCGTCTGAACCTAGACGTGCAGAATCACGCAACGACTGGTCACATGCATGCATCCATCGACTGACAGCGAGTATATAATGCAAAAACATGCAAATGGGTCTCATGCCCAGTCCGCCGAAAGGCGCCTGCAAGATGTAGAAGGCACAGCAAGGAGTCCCGGTGACATCTGGGGCTCTGGAACAGTAGTCGGTCAGCTCCAGACGGGTAGGCCGCCGCCTGTCGTCGCGCCGGTGTCACCAGGGCCGCCTGCCTCAGGGATCTGCACGAGTATGGACACGGCCGAGTGGTCACAGTAAACTGTACAGAAACGGCACAAATCACAACACCTGCCTGCTTGCTAGTGCATCAGCTGACTGGACAGTGTCGCCACGTCAGCAGCAGCAAGGCTAGGAAGCTTCCTAGCAGTTTCTCAACACCATGCACACATCCTGTACAGATTAAATGACAATGGTTCATCCTGTGAAAGCGTCCAATGTGGCTATCATGGTCGGAGCCGCTGGCGCCATCAAGCTGTCTCTGCTGCTGGACCCAGGAATACCTTTTGACATCGCCAAGACCATTGCATGAATCTTTCAGACTCTCTACATGACTCTCACTGATGTGGTAGATACCTGGGCTCGTACACTCTCACTGCCGTGCCCTATCTCATATTGTCTTGCCTTGCATGTGGAGGGGGAGTTGCATATTCCCGGGTGCTGATCCTCAGGGGGCCACCGTGCCGGTTCTAACCGTGCATTGGTGAGAAGCCGCCACCGGTTTATTCCGAGTGGTCGGGCTCGACCCCCGGGTGGCGGCACTCATCCACTCGAGCTCGTCGCTCGAGGTGGGTGAGTGCTCACCGGCTCTAGGCTCGCTCGCTCCCCCTCCTCTCACTTGTCTTGGAGAAGTGTGGCAAGATTCTAAGGCAAAGCTTACCGCATCCATGGCGCCTCTCATGCTTTGCCATCACCCGCCTTGTGAATCACTGGCTAGCAAGATGTCACACTAGTAACTTCAAGTGGTAGACACATGAAATTGAACATTCCTGTGAGACGAGACTCAGCTCTACTTCACAGTAGAACATAGATGAGCATACACACCTTTGCCTCCAGCTACATGGCAATTGCAACAGTGAGACGAAGTAGTCAGTAATGATACATGGTGTCACTTGCTGACTTTCATGATGAACAAAAATTTGACTCCCATTCTTTGTTCGACACTGCACA
Organism: Penium margaritaceum; assembly: GCA_023375785.1. Lineage (NCBI taxonomy): Eukaryota > Viridiplantae > Streptophyta > Zygnematophyceae > Desmidiales > Peniaceae > Penium > Penium margaritaceum. Next base: position 22,368 of record SZWC01030806.1, on the reverse strand, counting down.
TGCTCACCTCGTTTGCTACTAAGTCAGTCGCGGCAGTGGGAGCCTCGACCATCTCGGTGTGAACAGTGGTCCAATTGTGAGCAGGACACTGCCTTCGCATTGAAAGAGCCAAGAAGTCTCAACCTTAGAACGTTTGTGGGTGTGTCAAGGTGGAGCATGCTGGAGGCTGTGGGTGAATTCATCACTTCAGGTTACGGGATAAATACAGGATAAAAGGCTGAATCAATCAGAAGAATTATATACTGGAGATTACAACAGGGAATCTGTTTGAACAGATCCCACTCCCTGCACTTTTGAGGCCAAAATTGTGGGTGACTCCCATCTGGTAAGGTACACATGCCGCGTCACGACACAGCTGGACCAACCCCTCACGGTAGATGCTGCCCATGCCTGGGGAGGCGCAGGATGGTTGTCCAGGTGTGCATCACCTGTGCATCCAAAACTGGGGACCGAGTGGTGCCATGGTTGCGCTGTGGTGCCATGGATGCGCTGTGGTGCCATGGATGCGCTGTGGTGCCATGGTTGTCTTCAGGCCTCCTTGGGCAGAAGCGATGCAGACAACACGTCCAACTCTTCCAGCACCTGTTCAAAATTAGGGCGATCCTTAGGGTCCTTGGCCCAGCATCTCTCAATCAGGCTCTTCAATCCATCAGGGCAGTCCTGTGGCATGGGAGGCCTCAGCCCAGTCAAGGTGACTGCAACCGCCGCCTGCAGCGGCGAGTAGCTCTCAAAAGGCAGCGACAAGCTGATGAGCTCCCACAGCACAATGCCATAGCTGTACACGTCGCTCTTGTTCGTCACAGGCCATGCGCTCGTGCCAAAGGCCTCTGGAGCCATCCACCTGTAGGTGCCAACCTCCTTCGTCATCTCTCCCCTCTCTCCCTTGAGCCTTGCCACACCAAAGTCCCCCACGACTGCATGGCCGTCGCCGTCAAGAAGCACGTTTGCTGACTTAAGGTCCCTGTGCAGCATGCCATTGCTGTGCAGGAAGGCCATGCCAGCTGCGATGTCATGCGCCAACGATAAAACCTGCGTAAACGGCAGCTTCTCCCCATTCCGCTTCTGGAGGAAATCGTGCAGGGTGCCGCCTTCCATGAACCTGGTCACGATGCACATCCTCGATCGGACGTCCACGCAGATGCCATAGAACTTGAGCAGGTACTGGCTTTCACCACACGCCATGAGCGTCAGGACCTCGCGCCTAAACTCTGCCACCACTGCCTGGCTGTCCTTGGCCTTGAGCACCTTCACTGCCACCTGCTCGCCATCGTACGTGCCTCGCCTCACCTCTCCTGAGGAGCCCAACGCGATCACTGACCCCATCTCAAGCTTCAACGGATCCAACACAAACTTGCCCAGTTCCTTTTTCATGGAACCCTTCTCTGAGAGTAAGAATTCCAACAGCCCTGCCGCTGCATCCACCTCCCCTTCGGAACCAGCCACGGTTGGGGCTCTACGGTGGGAGTGCAATGGCGATGACTTCTTTGAAGCGCAGCGAGAGTTGCGCTCAGAGAAGCAGGGATGGCAGGGGGATTGCCTGGCGCTGTTGCTGGCGCTGTGGCTGGCGAAGAATGAGAGCGGGTCTGCAATCCTGGGGGTCCGGGGAGCTAGTGCTCCCGTACTCGTGGCAACCACTCTCTGGCTCTTAGATCCGGCTGAATCCAGGGAAGCAAAGACTTCCTCCAGCTGCTGCTGTGAAAACTCTTCCTTGCACACCCTGAGAGAAGCGAGTCCCAGGGTTCCGCCTGCCTGGGCCGTGTCCCACATGGACAGGGAGATCACGGACATGCCAGCCTGGCGGAAAGACGAGGCCAGTGCCGGCCGGCGGATGTGAGTGCTGCGCGCAAATGATACATCCACTCGGCATACAGCGGAGGCCCCATCTGAAGAGAAGGCGGAGAAGCCACCGGCGGAGGAGGAGCAGGAAGAGTCGCTGGTGCTGGCGTCCCTTACGGAGCACTCGTCTTCCTCTCTCAACTCAAACCGCATGGCGACCACCCCCTCTTTCAGCTGGCTTGCCCGCTCCATGAGTGCAATGTGCTCCTTCACCTGTTGCACGGAGAATCCGGTGGCTGCATACCTGCAGGAAAGGTGCATTGATAGCAGCAGAGGGAAATGCAATGTGATCGACTACGATATGAGTGCGGTTGAACCGCGAACGAATCCAAAGACACAGGTATGCTGATACGTGAGCGACGTGAATCCAGAGAATCCGAGGATGGACGTTGGCGGAGAAACCAGTGTTGGAGGATAGGGCATGCCGAGTGCGAAGAAACGACCACTTACGATGAGTGCATCGAGTTGAAATGTCGGTGGAGAAGTTCTCTGTCGCTGTCGGAAAGCTGCGCGTCTCCATACAGTTGAGCCACTAGACCGGTCGGTGCCACGACGTCTTGGCTTCGAATTTTGCGGCTCTTTCGTGACAAGAGAGACGTCAACGCGAGAACAAGCTTCCCGTACTTCTGTTGATGGCCTGGAGCCGATCTGCCAGGAATGCCGTCTCCGTTCTCCTGATCAGGGGCCATCGAGAACCAGAAACGGGAGTCCAAGGGGAAGGGAACGAGGCCTTGTTGGAATCCAGGATTCGACGTGTCACAGGCCTCAAGTCTGCGGAACACCTTGATTTGGGAACGGCTACGAACACAGAAGGTAGGGCTGTCACGATGTGCCTAGGTCGCGCGGAGCGACGCCAATTCCTCTGTGCTATCTCGTGAAGCCGCAGGCAGGTCGACCCGACATGGCTGCAACGGCTGCTTTGGCTCGCCTGCTCGTGCTGACTCGTATTGGAGCTATCGTCACATGCCGCTTTCAGCGTCTGTGTGCCCGTAAGATGATGTCCATTTCTCGGCTCGGTTGGAGTCAGCGCAAAACATTTTTCTCTCTGCTCAGGAGGTTGCCAGCAACGCTGTGGTCGGTCCGGGTTCAGCGAGACGAAAGGTTTGCACCTGGGCTCGTCGAAGGATCCTTTTTTATGTTACTGACAAATGGTTGCGATGACTTTGCTAATGCCCAACCGCCTCACTTGAACGATGGTTCAGGTGAACCCTTTTCGAGATGAGATGAAAAGGCTTCTGACTCAAACCTTGTGTGCAGGACATGCTTATCACAGCTTCGGAACTGGTGCTTGCAAATTCTTGTTCGACACCCAAAACGTGCATGTTGACGCAGCTGCTGGACGAATTCATCGTTAAAAAATCACCAACGATTGCCCTCCACACCACCCCACACCACAGGGCCCTCCATACACATGCATGTCAATTCTCCTCACACTATTCCTTGGCAGATCATTTTTGCAATATTTGCGGACGGAAACGAGAAGGAATGCCTCCCAGAATCCCTGACGCCACTAGCGAAAGCTGACTAGTGACATCAACGCGGAAGCTGGGATGGTCTCCGGCGGCTGTAATTTGGAAGGTCGCAATGTAGATGCCGTGGACCTGCATGAGTGGCCCAGAATTGAATTATTTTCTAACGACTCAATGAGCGTGACTGGTTTCTAAACAGGGACATTGTACTGGACGGCTGGCTTGGCTTTGTTCCGATGACCCCGACAGAAATCAAAACAATTCAAAACAAAAGGACCCCACTTTCCGGGACAGTGACGTAAATCTCCCGAGCAGTAACAATCTGAATAAAACTCACGCCGCCTACTACGAACATGTTCAAATGAAACCCGCATGAAACTTGGCATGTAACCAGTAACTCAAAATTTCACATCAGAAAACTTCACCTACATTGGGTGCTACTTGAACATGCAAGGCGTAAAAATCAATATCAATGTGAAAGAAAAATTACCAATATTCTGCACCAATCTTAATTTGATACTAAATAGTCAGAAAAATTTCATTGGAACGAGTAATTTATGGTCCACAACCTCTTATTACATGTTTAAGGACCGTGAAATGACCAATAAGCCATTAGGTTTGGCAGATCACATGGCCGAATCCCATTTATACCATTATTCTAAATATACCCAAAGAAAGAGGAGAATAGTATGATTCTTTAAACATTTAAGATCCCTACACGACAATAAACATTTGCAAATCTATAGATAAACATTTAAACGTCTCCCCATGCATCATCTAATTCATCTACTTAATAAAGCTTCCATATTTTTAAGTGGAATACGGGTCATTGATGTTTACACGGTAAAACTATATTCGCTAGTCTTTAGATGGACCGTATATGCAAGGTTCAATGTTCAGTACAAAAATATATGTGTCCTGCACTTCAGCTGATGCATATTGCATTTTCCCACATGAAATCCATTATAGTATTGAGCACGTGCATTCTAAACTTGGTGGAGATACGTTTTGAAACATACAATTGTGCTCTTTTCCATCACACCATACATTACCCCAAATTCTCACCAAACATACTTTTAACATTTATGAGGGGAGGGTGCCTAATCCTTCCCTTCTATAAAAATAAATGTATAGAGGTCTTATACAATTGACTTCCCGTGGTTTACATCTTGAAATGCGTAAAATTATCTTTTTGAGTATTGGAATAATTCAAACTCTTTTTATTCCTCCCACCCATCCCCTCTATGACCACCAAACCTGTATAATGTAATTGAATTGGGTGGTAAATGCGATAGAAAAAAATTAAAAATTAATTAAAATTAATTAATAATTAATGTTTAAATTATTTAAACATTCAAATATTACAAACTATCAGTCATGAAAACTATCTCTCATTAACGGTTGAGTAATTAAGTGTCCGAAATGTCCATTAATTCATCTCTTTGGTTTTAAACGTTTATGCTTTGATATCTCTAAAACCCCCTCTCACGTCTCCAATCTTCATTTTCATTCACAAAACCTGGATTTCATATCATTTGAATGTATTTGCTTCGTTCCTAATATTTCAGCAAAGATTTATTTCAAAATTCATAAGATTACTCATAATAAAGGACCATCCATTCAGATGAATCGATTCCCATTAAGAGTTGAAAAACATCAACAAATTGTGATAAAAAATTAGATTCTCCCTTTTCATCCATGTTATCATGTTTGAGTATCCTTTAGGTGCATGCAAGGAAACATTTTCAAGGGTTATAATCTTATCCACATTTGAGACACCCGTAGAAATAAGAAATGCTTTCATGTTTTCAATTTTACCATCCACATTTTTCTTGACACATGAAACCTACAAGGCTCCATCAAGTCATGAGCCATATGGTAACAACACCTCTCAAAGATTTTAACCATAAATGATGTGTTGTGTTCAGTATAGGTTCCACTCTTCTCCATTATCTATGTTGTGCTTCCTTTGATTTTTTCATTCCAAGAAACGTTATTTGACTGATGATCAGAAATAAAAACACGAGTGGTTAAGTTAAACCTGTACGTTCTATATATATAACTTCTTGTGGTGGCCATGGTGTGTTTCTCCTCTCCTTTTACTCCCTAGTTTCCCCCTTAAAGTAAAGGAGGACCGTGATGATCTTTCATGAACTCCACTTTGAGTTGGTACTCACACCTTCCCCTTGTACCATTCCTCAAAGGCACAAGCATGGCTACTAGATCTTGCATAACAGAAAGCTTGTGATCTCGAGGGATGCCTACTAAATGGACGTATTGAATGACGTGCTCATCATTTCTTACATCCTCATCATTATTTCGTCCACCTCATCAAAATTTGAAGGATAGTAAGTATTAACTCAATTTTTCTACTCTTTATGTCTCATTGTATGATGCATGACATTTGAGAGTAAATCAAAGGAGGTCCTTGGCTTTTCCTCACATGCTATGTGTGTTATATTTTGAAATAAAAGAGTGTTCCAACTCGTTTATATTTATTGTGAGTCCACTTATGGATATCACAACTCATCATGAAGTGGATATTTCCAAATAAAGTTCTCCAAGATGTCTTGTTTTCCATCTTATTATGGTGCTTTAGGAGTCTACAAGAATGTCTCAACCAAAGGAATTAAGGATTTTGACATTGAGCTTGTCAACGTGTCAGACCTCAAATGGTGTCTCATCATGGAATGCCTAGTATAATACGTAGTTTTGCTCTAAAATCATTAACAAAATCAATATGGGTACTAACTAATGGAGAGATGATCCTAAAGAAGCATAAGTCCTTTCAACCACATCATTTTGTTGTAACATATTGGTTATCAAAGATTGCTACATGATTCCCATGTTTTCAAACCAGCACATGAAATAAACATTGGAAACTACTTGAAGATGTAGATAGGAGCATGATGAAGAACATCTATTATCACATTAATAGCCAAATATTCATGCACATATTACATGTTTGGTAAATAGAAAGTCCAGCTAGGAAAGCGTGTTGACAAATATCCACCACTTCTCTTTGCTCACGCATGGGTACACCCTTTCTCCAGTGTGAAGGTTGTTATTTTGAGGATCTCTGACCAACACAATTTTTAAAAAATATCAACCTCCTCGTAGTCATGGCTTCCTCCTCCCACGATTTAAGGAGATTGTAATGCTTATAGAGTTCTTTAAGGAAAAACTCCCAACGATCCATGGTGTGAGTCACATTCATAAACATAGTGCTTTAAGGTTATGAAAAAATGGTTGCACAACACTAGATTATTGATATGTATTAAGGCCATTCCCTTTGCCACATGTAGCTTGAAAATTTGGCCATTTTGCTTTATTAAAGAAACTTCCTTTCGTTTATCATAAATGTATAAAGAAATTATTGTTATGAAACCTTGTAGCTTGTGAAACATGTGTGATAGACATGCATCTTCATAATCATTATGCTTGTATTAAAGAATTCTTCACATATTAGTGAGAATTGCTCATCAACTGGGATTTATCACTTGTATTTTGCATCCCATCAAAACTAGTCCTTTTAAATTACCAAAGGTCCTCTAAGTTGTAACCATGGAGTGCTTTTCCGAGTGGTCCACACAAACATATGTCAAATTATATCTTTCACAGAACGTATCGAGGTATGAGGCATGAAACCACAACACTTTTCGTGTTGCATACTTTTTTCTCCCTTCCTTTCTTTAGGCAATCGTTAAATCTAACACATGTGACACGGAAAAATGAATACAAACTAGGCCCTCAATGCTTAGGTTTAGGGTTTAGGAACTTTTTAAGCAAATTAATTTTCACAAATCCACCAAAAAATCGCTCACACGATTATTGCTTTACGTATTTTTGTCTCAACATGCATTGTTGTATGGATTGAAATCAATGTAGTCACTTTAGCTTCAAACAAGGTCCGCTTCCTCCATACGCTTTACTATGCCTTTTTACATTATTTTGTATGAAAAAATTATTTTCTTTATTTTGAGGTGAAATATTCAAAATAAAAAACAGAATATCTCCAAAAATCATGCACATAAAGCTTCAAGACATGTATCAATTGCCTGTATCAATTCACGTTTGTGATGGAGAACACTTGCTTTGAGAATTTCAGTCAAACTTTTGTTGTTAGGAAGCTAGAAACCATTCAAGGTAGAGTTAATCAAAGGACTTTCATACACTCAATGAAGTGTGTATGAAGGGAAATGGTCTATAAGGAAGGTTCTAGGAAGTTGAACACTAGTTAATAATGTTCCGGCGCATGGGCTAGAGGTGGCTGGGTGGACTACGTGTTGAGAAAGGGTGGGGGGCTTAGGGACAAAGTGTATGTGGGGAGTGCATGGAGAAGTGAAAGAATTTGTGAGTGTAGTGCGGGTGGAATGGTGCACAAGTGTACGACATTCTTCGGGTTTGGCTAGGATTGCCTGGGGGTGGGGGGGCTTAGGGACTAAGTGCATGTGGAGAGTGCATGGGGATGTAGGAACGTGTGAGTGTAGTGCGGGTAGAATGGTGTACTAGTGTACGGCAAACCTTGGGTTTGGCTGGTATTATGTGGGGGGGGGGAGGTAGGGACAAAGTGTATGTGGAGAGTGCATAGAGAAGTGAAAGAATTTGTGAGTGTAATGCGGGTGGAATGGTGCACAAGTGTACGACATACTTTGGTTTTGGCTAGTATCATGTGGGGGTGGGGGGGAGGGGGGCCGAGGGACAAAGTGTGTGTGGGGAGTGCATGGGGAAGTGTAGGAATTTGTGAGTGTAGCACGGATGGAATGATGCACTAGTGTACAACAACTAGAGCCGTGGATATTGCTGATGCACTCCCCTCATACACTCTTCACCAAACCCTCCGCCCCTCAGGGGGGGGAGGGGAGGGAGAAGGGAGGAAATTGTAGGTGGGGAGGGCATGTCGAGGTGCGTGGCTATATGAGTAAGGTGTAGTCAATACCGTACACTAGTGTACATGATGTTCAGTTATATAGATGGTGGTGGGCTCATTCACCATCCATACACTAGAGTACATTTTTAGACTCATTCCATACATAGTTTTGTGCACTGTCACATGCACTCCCCTCGTACGCTTATCACCCACCCCCCATCCGCTGGAAGGGGGAGGGAGGGTGGGCAGTGTATGTGGGGAGTGCAAGTGGAGATGCATGACTGGATGAGTGCAATGTACTCAATGTTATGCACTAGTGTACACGATGTTGAGTGATGCAACTGGTGGTAGGCTCATTCACCATCCATACACTAGTGTAAATTTTAAATCCCATTCCATAAATAGTTTTGTGTAGTCTCGCATGCAATCCCCTCATGCACTTTTCACCCAACCCCCCCTCCCCCCCTCCCCCCGTAGGGAGGGGGGTGGGAATTATACGTGGATAGTGCATGTGGAGGTGCGTGGGTGGATGAGTGGGGTGTAGTCAATATTGTGCACTTGTGTACACGATGTTCAGTGATGTAACTGGTGGTAGGCTCATTCACCATCCATACACTAGTGTACGTTTTTAATCCCATTCCATACATAGTTTTGTACACTCTCACATGCACTCCCATCATGCACTTTTCACCCACCCCCCCTCCCAAGAGGGAAAGGGGGAGGGGGGAGAGGATGGGAATTGTATGAGGGGAGTGAATGTGGAGGTGCGTGGCTAGATGAGTGGGATTTAGTCAATACCGTGCACTAGTGTACATGATGTTCAGTGATGTAGATGGTGGTGGGCTCATTCACCATCCATACACTAGTGTACATTTTTATTCCCATACCATACATAGTTTTGTACACTCTCACATGCACTCCCCTCATACACTTTCCACCCAATCCCCCCTCCTCCCCCCCCTCTCCCCCCTCCCGAGGGGGGGGGGTGGGAAGTGTATGTGGGGAGTGCATGTGGAGGTGTGTGGCTGGATGAGTGGGATGCAGTCAATACCATGAAATAGTGTACATTATGTTCAGTGATGTAGATGGTGGTGGGTTCATTTACCATCCATACACTAGTGTACATTTTTAGTCTCATACCATACATAGTTTTTAGCACTCTCACATGCACTCCCCTCATACACTTTTCACCCAATCCCCCACCCCCCCCTCCCCCCCTCCCCCCCCGAGGGGGGGGAGGTGGGAAGTGTATGTGGGGAGTGCATGTGGACGTGTGTGGCTGGATGAGTGGGATGCAGTCAATACCATGTACTAGTGTACATTATGTTCAGTGATGTAGATGGTGGTGGGCTCATTTATCATCCATACACTAGTGTACATTTTTAGTCTCATTCCATACAGAGTTTTGTACACTCTCACATGCTCTCTCCTCACACACTTTTCACCCAACCCCCCCTCCCCCTCCCAGGGGGGAGGGGGGGTAGGAACGGAGGGGGGAAGGTGGGAAATGGATGTGGGGAGTGCATATGGAGGTACATGAATGGATGAGTGGGATGTAGTCAACACCATGCATTAGTGTACATTATGTCCAGTGATGTAGTTGGTGGTGGGTAGGCGGGAAAAGGGGGTGAGTGTGTGGTGGAAAGTCTATGAAGAGAGTGTTTATGCGGAGGAGTAGGGCCTGATGAGAGGATTGTATAGAGAAATGGGTACTAGTGTACTTTATTTTGAGTGATTACGAGGGGGTGAAAGAACATAGAAAGTTCTAATGTGTGGGAGAGAGTGATGGTACACCATTTGGTGAGTGTACATTTTTCTCTTCTATGGAAAAAGCATTCAAACATGAAGACGGAAGTAGATGGATGATTGATTAGAAAAGGTGTATAAAAGATGTGAGTTTTTGTATCTAGGAAGTATCTAGGAAGGTACTAGTGTGAAATGGTTTTGTTGTGGAAAGTTACTTGGAAGTTTCACGTGTATGCTACTATGTAGTATGCACTGTTTCAAGTGTGCATGGATTTGGGGTGATTGGTCCTAAATGAACCATTCATGCCTACATTGTGGGAGAAGAAAACCATTATTCACATATAGTTTCACTGAAAATGAAATAAACACAATGCAAGAAACAATGTAAGGTTATAAGTGACATGGAATGAAAGTGAAGTGTAGATACAAAGTATAGATGTTCTTGCTTTGGGGAATTTGACACTAGATTTAGTTATGATGGAACCATTTGCGCAAGTCAACACCAAGCATGTGGCTATGTTGTTGTGATTATAATGTCTTTATAGATATTTAACTATGGTCAGCTATTTTGGTGATGCAATGCAATATCTTTTAGATTGTATCATTAATTCTAGAAGAAAATTATTGAATGGAGACAACGGACAATCATGCTTCACTCATTGTGTTTTTACAACATGTTATTGCTTGTTGTACATTCTGAATTTGGGGCATGCATGATAAATTTTTAAAATATATATTTGTATTCATGTATCTAGAGTGTAGCCTTTCTGGAACTAACGTGGTGGCCTGAATAGAATTTGCTTAGAATATTACGCATAATGATATCTCATTTTTGTTCAAAATGACCTAAAACGATGAAGACGTTGGTTTTGTTGATCTGTACAGATTTGTTGATCTGTACATGATGTGACCTCCATTTGTGTGGTGCAAAATGGAGGTCACATCATTCCAAAACTACAATATTTGCATGGTCTTGGAGAATGATGTATCATGCAGATTCATACCTATAAGAGTAATCACATTGGCACGAACCATGTCATGGATTTGGGTTTTTTTATGAAACTAACATGGAGCCAGCATTTTATCAAAAGTATGTATTACATAACAAACAATACAAAAATACCATGATGAAAACAACACAATCCGCATGTATGTTATATTCCCTCATAGTGTTTTACTTGCCAAGAAAGAAAATATGGAGGGAAATGACAAAGAATGTTGTTCGAAGTTTTGAATTCTCATATGAAGTATTGATGCTTCAAATTGAATTATTTTTCCATAATTACGTAAGACTCTTGCTTTGAATTATTTCGTCAAAATTAATTCATAATTTTTGCAATATATTTGTTTGATGACTTGATTAAGGAGTTATTTGTCTTTTGTGTAGTTTCCATAGGTGTTGTACATTTGTAACAAACTGTATGGGAATGAGATCATTATAATTGTTGTAATCATATGGGACTGTGGTTTCATTGTCATTGTACACCCTATTTGCATGTAGAATACATGTGGAACATTTTAATTTGAGTTTAACATGTATGAATGGTAGTTCATGCATAAACCTTATTTTTCTTCCCTTATATTTATGGCCATACCTTGAATTGCCTTAAACATGAAGGAATTATTTTCTAATTTTCACATTTATAGCCTTATCATTTTCAAACAAAAGAAAATCATATAATATTTCTCATTCATATTTTACCTGTGGTGAAGAAAACCCTTTATATTTACTCGTATCACCATGTTTAAAATGTTGATTATGGTTAACTAGGTTTACGTAATTAATCACATTAAACGGTAGATTTCTAACATGGTCGAGTGTATAGGTCGAAAAAATATCTCTATTGGAAATCTGGATTGATGAAGAATAGTAGCCTTTGTTTTCCATCGAAATATGTAGGTTAGTATTGTCTAGGTGAAAACTGAAGCCATGTTGTTGTGAGATTACCATGAAGGTAATATTCGTTACTAATGATGATGCATACGTGTATTGCCCTAGTTATGATCCCACTGTTTTCCTTCTGCTGCCTTTCGCAAATGCACCTCCGTCTGCAATACGGCAACGTTACGAGGTACCCCATTCCAGATTTTTGAAAACGCTTTCCACCCAGTTCGAAGGATTTTGACTTCCATTCTTCCCGTGTTTCGATTGTTTATCTCCATAAGCCCTGATTTCAAAACTTTGATTTCAGGACGCCCCGTTGTTAGAGTATCGGTGACAAGGTACCCCGCCGAATACATGGTCATTGTCCAGAAATTTCCATTTTGCGACTTTAGTGTAATCGCTCAATATAAAAATGTTATTGTTATAAAAAAAAATTATGAAGTAAATGAGACCTTCCAAAAAGGCTTGGCGGTGGGCGGATGCGTTGCACAACGTCATTTGGGGAGGGGGGGTTGAGAAACAAAGAGGCGTGCAATTTAGAGACGACACGTGACGATAAGAGGCTTTTTCATCTGTTTCTTAGGACGTGTTCCGAGAAATAGGAAAAACGATAAAAATTCCTTAGACGACTCAATATGGAAACGGGGTATATTGTGACGTTACAATATACCCCTCATGTCGGGGTATATTGTAACGGATCAATCTACCCCGCGGGCCATTGCAGGGTTTACTGTGACCAAAAAGTGCAGACGGGGCTTTTGGAAATCAAAAAATGAAAGACGGGGCGACCTGTGTTCAACTTTTCGGCGACTGGGGGTTTGGCGATTTCCGCTTCTGAACCCGGGGTATGTGGATATTTTCTTCTCTGCAATAACAGGTCGTATGTGGAGGCTGAACAGATTCGGGGTATCACGTGTTCGGGACCGCGCATTTTTCCATACAGGCTCGCATTTGCCGCGCTGGGACTTACAACGGCCAGTGGACGGAAAGCGGTAAGCGGATGAGACGCTGGGAAGCAGCAGCTTCTCGAGGAGGCCAGGTCCGATGTCTCCTTCACGCTGTGAAAGGTTTCGGGAGAGAACCGGCTTC
>SZWC01030804.1:7500-23675 GCA_023375785.1 Penium margaritaceum | reverse complement strand
TGTATATGTATATGTATATGTATATGTATATGTATATGTATATGTATATGTATATGTATATGTATATGTATATGTATATGTATATGTATATGTATATGTATATGTATGTGTATATGCATATGTATGTCTATATTTAATTTTATATCTATATCTCTATCTATATCAATATTAATATCCTTATCAATATGTGCATCTCTATCTATACCAATATCTTTGTCAATATGTACATCTATATATATCTAATTCTATATATATATATTTTTAACCATATCCATATCCATATCTATATCGACATTGATTTGTTTATATATATGTATATGTCCACTTACATTGGTTTATCAAGTTGGCTGTTCTTTGATTATCTTTGCCTAGTTTTCTTGTACGATTAGGATTTACTCACATAGGAAGACATATATTTGCTCTTAAAATTTGAAATTAATTGTTTAGGATTGATGATGTTTCACATGCCTTTGTTCACTTTTGTATGTATTGGTGTATTTTTCCATTGGTTTGGTCATACTTTCTACTTGCTCATGAAGTTTTACAAATAGCTTATTATAAAAAAAGGCTTAAGCATTGCCAAATTACTACATTTTACGTTTTATGTTGAAGTGATTTATTGCTAACCAATTAAGGCATTCTTTTCCCTTGTTTTTTGCCTTAAAAGGCACCCACTTTTCCACCACATTATATTACGAAGGTTTGAGGTGTCCATGCCTTCTTACCTTCACTTTCTTTGATTTAAGTCAAGATTTTTGCCTTTCTTGTTCGTGTCTTGTAGTGTTGTTTGAAACCAATCGGTAAATTTTTCCATGGTGAAAGTGGCATATAACTCATTTTTGGGATGATTTTTCATTATTTGTTTCCTCGGGATTGTTTTTGTTTGTGTCACCAAATGCGGGTTAGAAACTATCTTTGTGGCATCTTTCTTGAGGATACTGGTGATAACGCTAAAACTCCAGCCTCGAGGATGTAGAAGTCATGGAATGTTACGAGCACTCTTGGATGGAAGAGCTTCACATAGCTTCGAACGCAATGACATGGTTAAAAAGTTGGGTTTTCAAATTGAACTAGGGGTGTTTCAAGGGAAAATATTGACGGAATGTAACTGTACAGAGGTCTTTTTTAATGAGCAACCAGAAAGTCATCCTCATATGAGATTTTGTATAGCGGCACAATCCACAGGTCGAATGGAACAACGATAACATGTACGTGGAGATTGACGTTGCCAAGCGACCACTTTCGTGTGTGGGACAGAAAGTGTCAAAGGTAGAAGCAAAGGTGGAAGGAATATAGGAAGCCGTGTTAGTTGAAAAATAACAACCAGTGCAGCCAAGAATTAAATGTGGCCAAGATATGTCAAGTTCAAGGAGCTCGTGCATGGATTTTAATTCTTGAGCCAATAGGAGACGAAGATATGGTGGTACCTGAGTTGTCATTTCCCTCATCAGCCTCATTGGCCTCGACAAAGTTGGTGATGGTACCAGAAGAGTTGGCACCCCTCATGGAGGAGTTTGCGAACATCCTCCCCGACAAACTCCTAAATGCTTTACCTCCTTTGTGAGATATTAACCATCGTATTGAAATGAAGCCAAGTAATAGACCTACTGTTTGAGGGTTCTATCAAAAGAGTGATCACGAGCTCACCAAGCCTAAATCGATGCTCATTGATTGCTCGATCGGGGATTTATACTCCAATCCACGTCACCATACACCGCACCAGTACAACCATACTCACTAGAATATTCGTCCCCTTTTGAAAAAACAAATTAAAACATTCTTGTGTCTCCATAATTTTTCCTTGTTATGAATTTCGTATCACACAGTTCATCAACTACGCTTGGGTATACAAGAAAATCTGAATTCTCCCACTGTTTGACTCCGCATGTGCTGATTAATACGTGCTCTTGGAAGATACTTTGAATATCAAAGTTTGATGTATGACTGATGACTGCACATCACCGTGAGATAAGTGCACACACATGGCTTTCCTTGAAAAACTCTTGCAACCCGGCAAACGTTCCAAATGACCTGGCTAATGTTCCTAAAAATGTGTGAACAAATGGAATTTTTACATAATTGGTTTTCCATTAGTGTGAAAAAAATATCCGTTATGCAAAGATAATTTCACCAAAACTCTCCCATCTGAGAGAGATTTTTTCATCGTTCACATGAGAGAATGAATATAAATATTTTGCACAATTATTCCACTAAGTACGATATTTGATTAAAATAAAACTGGTGTAAATTAAATTTGTGTGGATTATTGAGCATTGAATGATGCTACCATCAAGAACCACGACCCTGTTCCCGCAGCTTATGAACGTATTCACAAACTTAAGGAGCTTGAATTTTCAACAAAATCGACTTCTATGGGTGATATCACTAATTATGCATTGCAACTGACGACTTTGAGATAACGACATGAAAAATTCACTACAAGCAATGTGTTTTCATGGTCATGCCATTCAGGCTCACAAATCCTCTAGCAACGTTTATTGTGGCAATTACAAATAGTTTTTGTCCATGCCTCAGTGATTTTGTTGTGTTAACCTCAAGGACATTATGGTGTACATTCCTACCTTGTAAGAGCACGATGGACATTTCTGAACATCTCTTAAAGTTCTACAAAGAAAGAATTTTTAACGGGAACTCCCGAAATGCAACTTTGGTTGTTGTTCGATCAACTTTCTAGGTCACGTCATAAACAACGAGAAGATCACCATAGATATGAAGAAAGTGGTAGCAGTTTCTACTTGGCAAATGCTGACTAATGTTTGACAAATTCAGCTTTTTCTCTTTTTCTACAATTACTATAGGCGATTCATACGAGACTACGCTCGTGTGTCACCACCTCTTTTGGACCTGACTTGAAAATAAAACTTGTGGTAGTGGGGTGAATGCGAAGAATGAACATTCAATGATTTGTGAAACGCTCTAATCTGGAAGCCAACCATACAATTGTTTGCTTGAACGGTCGACTACGTCATGCCTATGGATGCATCAGATCAAGCCATTGGCACGATTCTTCTGTGAGATCATGGAAATGTTGAAGATTTCATCGCTTACATAAATAAAAAAGTACAAGGACCTTAGCTTAACTATGTAGTCCACAAAAAAGTAATATTGCCGGTGTACGTGTTCAAGATATGGAAATGCTACAAAGAGTGTTGCTGATGTTTTTTGTGCATCGGCCACCATGCGTTGAAATATTTGAAGACGTAGTCAAATCTTTGTTGACATAAAACTTGATGGTTAGAGTTCCTTTAGTTTGGGTTTGACCACAAAATCAAGTACCGACCAGGTAAAATGCATGCGATAGTCACACTCAGCCACCGACGAGAATTTATGGCCGATGTGGCAACCCTACAACTAAAGTAAGACCCATACCTCGAGTGATTGTGTGCACAAGGCTACATTGAGCAAAAAGATTATGATAAGACCAAATTCTTATTCCATGCACCCTCTCGGTGACGACGCTTCAGTCGTGAAGTGGTTGTTCCCCCAAAGGAATAACGTTTTCGTATGCTACTCAAAGAATGCCACGACACTAGTCTAGGTGGAAATTTTAGAGAGGACAAGACATTGAAGATGTTGAAGAAAGACTATTGGTAAGACAAGTTGGAATCCAACATGGACAACAATTAAAATTCTTTTGACATATGTCAACGATTGAAATCTTGTCGCACGAGGCCACCAAGACTTCTACAGCCACTCTCTCTTGTGGAGGAACCATAGGCAAATATCTCCATGGACTTTGTCGGGGGATTACTCATCACACCGGAAGCTTATGACGCAATCCTCATGGCTGTCAAAAGGTTTTAAAAAATGTCCCACTTCATCTTGACAACGAGCATTGTCACTGCCATAGAAACAAGATGATCATTTCAAAACAACATTGTGCGACTACACAGTGTATCAAGAACCATCATAAGCGACAACGCTTAATTAACAGTTGATTCACCGTGCATGGCTTAGCTTTAGCGCGAATTAATGACTCACTACTGCAACAGAATTCAACTTTCTACGGCATTACATCCTTAAACCAATGGACCAACAGAGCAAACATATCTGACGCTTGAATAAGTGCTTAAAACATTGTGCAAAGCTCATAGGAGAGATTGAGAACATAAAATCTTGACCGTAAAAATAGCATATAATTTGGCACTTTCCACCAGAAAAGGTAAAACACCATTTGAATTGATGTATGACAGACTTCCTAGCACACCAGCCAGACAAAAAAGTAACAACAACATTACCGCGGTTGATTTTTAATGTCAAGACTTCACCACCATCTAGGAGGAAACATGGCAAACTCTCACAAAGACACTAGTAATAATGAAGCGAGTACTTGAACAACATCGTAACGAAAAAATCTTCACCATTGGCGACAAATTCCTCCGCAACTCGGCAAATATCAAGCTCCACTAATCCGAATGTTTGAAGCTCAATCCTTGATGGTTAATATCTTATAATTTTAAGTGGATGCAAACCCCGGTGGTTGCGCAACCCTATGTCCTCAACACTATGCAAGTTCATGTGGTGTTCCATGTCAGCAGGCTAAAGCACTACCAAGACCACGAAGAGATCTTCCTTGGTAAAGATGTTCCTCCTTTGCCTCCTGTTCAAGTTGATAGAGACACAAAGAATGTCATCGAGGACATCCTTGGCCATCGACGACAAGGCAAGATGATAGAATATCTTGTCAAGTGGCACGGCTACAAAGCTACACACAATAGCTTCGAACCCTACGAAAACCTTTGTGATGCCAATCATGTAATTGATGGCTACTACTCTCTCTTTGCTTCATCTATACGCGTGCTAGAACTTCCTTATAAAAATGGGGAAGTGTTTTGTATCTCACATACACGAGTTCCTAAAATTTTGAGTGGGAAAAATTTTAAGAGAAAATTAGCCCATTTGCAATATTCACTCCAATGGTCCATGGCAAATTGGACGACTGCCCTGCCCAAAGTGGATGTTCCTGAACCTTCCAACAACTTTGAACACTCTCGCAAACCTACAATTTGAAAATATCACGACCTTTCTGTCACCTTCTTGAGGCTTCGAAAAAAAGATGGATATATAAAGATGCATCTTGCATCTTCATTGTCAATACTCAAATACCCCCAACTTCTTTGCAAACCTACCCGAATTTCATCACTCACGATGCAACTACACACACATTGCTAAAACATTGACCCAACGCCCATGATTATGCTCCATTCATATCTTGACACTTGTTTTGGTGCAAAATCATCAATGGGGTTGGCCAACCGAAGAAAAACATCTACGGGGGGTGCTAACGTTTGCAAACTCAATGGGGGTAGTTTGAATATATTTTGAGGACGCAAAGATCATAACGGAGAACACAGAGTAACTCTCCCCGTTTGAGTTTTCATAATAGAAACTGCATAGTAAAAAAAGATAGACCAATAAAAGCTGAAATTTGATGATCATGTGGTAAAACAAAAAAACAACTGGTGGCTATCCTCACCAGCGATTCAACCAGAATTCTATCTAATTTTTCTGGTCACTGAACATATTTGCAATTGGTAGCCGCGATCCCAAGCACTAGTTCATCCTTTTGGTTAGAAGATGTCCATGTCTCCAATCTATTATCAAACCAATAGATGAGATCTTTCTCCACATGAAAACATTTAATGCATTGTTCTGGGTCTATTGAGTACTACGGAAACAATTCATATGCAAAATTAAGATTACTCTAGGTCCAGTTAATACAATGGTTTACATGATAAACATAAACAATTTAGGGAATTTGATCTATGATAAAAGAAATTGAATAAAAGCGAAAACAAATGATCTCAATTTTATTTCTTGAACCTATAATCATTCTGAATGACCCATTAAATTTAGTAAAATTTCCGAATAACTATGAGAATATAAAAAAACATTATCAATAATTGAACATTATGAGTTTAAAAAAAAGGAAACAAATTAACGAACTAGTCAATTTAAATTTATGTCATTCTAAAAATAAACTTTCTATGCCACGTACCACACCAACATATATATAGGGCTAATTAATTTTATTTAAAGATAAATTTAAGGGAAAAATATCTTGATTTTGTTTCAAGGATGAGAAGTTCTTGATCATTGGTATAGAAAACATGGGCATCAAATTTGACTCAATTCATGAAGTTGACATTATTGATTAAAATTCATGGATAAGTGAATAATTTTGGAGATTTTTTAATGAAAAAATGTTTTTTGTTTAGTCAAATTAGTCAAATTTTATAACCATTTCATTTTTTATGTTGAAACAATGTATGTTGAAATACGCCTCGCATGGCCGATGCAAGAGAGGGATCAGGTGAGGGATGGATGGAGAGAGAGAGAGAGAGAGATAGATAGAGAGAGAGAGAGAGAGAGAGAGAGAGAGAGAGAGTGAGAGAGAGACTCGAGAGTGAGAGCTCCCAGGTATAGGAGGGGGTGCAAGACCTAGTCGCGGAAGGGGTCGAGGGCTCTTGAGAGCTGTGAGGGGCGGGGCTCTCGAGAGCTGTGAGGGGAGAGAACCGAGGGGGAGATGGACGCGAGGGGATCGAGGCGAGCAAAGTAACAATGATAGATGTTGGAAAATGTGAGGTGAGCAAGCGAGTGAGCGTGAACCCTATCGGGTTACGCAATTCTGGCCGCGTGGTTCGTCACCAACCATGGCGAACCACATGGGGCTCTCAGAATGTGCTTGTGCAAATCACCAAGTGTAGTCTAGGTCAGAAAAAACACTACAATCTACGTCATGTATAAAGTTAGCCTGTAGGTTAGGCTACCACATGAGAAACTAGTGGGACTAATCTAGATGTGCTAACAAAGAAGTATCTAGATTAAATTTCTTTAACACGATAGCGCAAGCGAGGGTAGGTGGCGCAAGTAGAAAGATTGAACACCATGGCACTAGCCCCAATGAGCCTAGAGGGACGGTCGCCAGGGACAACTTGTGCCACTAGGAGGGATAGGAGGTTTGCACCATAGGCACCAACCATGCTTGGACACACAGGACATGCTAGCCGCGTAAGGTGCCTAGCCGGGAGCGAGTCTATAAGCACCTGCACAAGCGCACAATGCCCAAAGCCCCCTACAAGTAGCACGTGTCGAGAAGTACCTCCAGTAGGAGCACCCCATTGGGAGCCCACGACCAAAGCACTCCTCTCAGAGCACCCATCCAAAAGCACCAAGCCAAAAGCACCTGGCCGGCGCAACCGACCACGAGTGCTTCACCGCCAAGGGCGGCAATCCAAGAGCACAGAGAAAGGAAGGGGACTTCAAAGTAGAGGATAAAGGGCCTACACCCCAACACCCAGAGGCATTAGACAATAGACATACCAGAGGACATGAGTGGGGTGGGGGCAGAGAAGAAAAGACATGAGAATGTACCGTGATGAATGGGGGGTTCCACGCCGGTGATAAAGGGCATCGAACGGGTATGATCCTGCAAGGGACAAACCCACGAAGAGAAGAAACCCAGAGCAGGGAAGGGATAGAAATGCAACATATAAGCGGTCATGGAGGAGAGGACCAAACTTCGCACGCATGGGCAGTGGAGAGAACGACGAAACGACTTAGTCTAACGGGGGCAAGGTTCAAAGACCGACTGCGGTGATTCTTGAAGCAAAGGTAGGCTAGTGGAGAGCCTTGGTGAGAAATTTCGCGAGTTGGAACCCAGTGGATATAAATCGGCGCGAGACATCGCCCATAGCTACAACGTCATGCACATAGTGGTGCTCAATATTGATGTGCTTGGTGCGAAAATGAAGCACACTAGCATTCCAAGACATTGCCAACCCGCTTTCTATGTCCGTGTGGAGAGGCATTGCCGGGGTAGGGAGGTGATGGCCGCCGAGAAGGCGACGGAGCCACCCTACCTCAACAGCAGCACCACCCAAATCCATGTACTCAGCTTCCTTAGTGCTACGAGCGACATAATCCTACTTGCTGCTTCGCAAGGAGATGAAAGTAGAGCCGAGGAGAAATACGAAGCCACAATGTCTGCAAGTGTCAGAGTCACGAGCATAGTCATTGTCGGTATAGCCTTTAGAAGCGGCACACCATACCTAGTCTGGAAGACGATGCCGGAGCGAGCAGACCCGAGGACATAGAAAAGGACGTACGCTACCGCTTGGAAGTGAGTTATCTGTGGCTTGCGAGGATACTAAGCAAGAAAATTCATTGCTCAGGCGATGTCTATAGGAGTGGTGCCAACCAGGTACGTGAGCGCACCAATGATGGACTGAAATGTGACGGTAGACTCTAGCACACCCGACTCTGTGTCGTGGGCCACACATAGGGCGAGCTGGGTTCCTAGTGGCATGGGCATTGAGACAACGGGAAGGGGACAAGAGAGGTCAACAACGAAAGTGAAGTGGTCCCCGAGGGTCTAGACATAGCGCTCCTAATGGACCAACAGATAGCCAGGGAGGCGCTCAATCTGCATCCCGAAGAATATGGCGGCAAGATTAGGGTCCTTCATACAACATGCCGAGTAGAGGCGTCCCTTTTCCTTGGAGATCATGGAGGAGGAAGGAGAGGTGATGAGCAAGTCTTCCACATACACTAGAATGAAGGCAGGTAGGAGGGTCTTGCCATCGACGAAGAAGGTGGGGTCAAACTTAGTAGGACGGAAGGCACTACAAACAAGGGTGGACGCGATTTCCTCGTTCCAACAACGAGAAGACCGGCGAAGACCTTAGAGTGTAGGACGCAGGCGACACACTCAATTGGTGCCATCACAGAAGCCAAGAGGCTGGAACATGTACATATACTCCTGAAGACGGTCGTGGAGGAAGGCATTGTTCACATCCATCGAGTGGAGGTCCCATTAAAAGTGAGCTGCGACTCAAATAACAACGCGACTCATTGAGAAACAAACGTCAGGGGCATACATGTTGGTAAAGTCAACGCCGGGAACCTGGGAATAGCCCTTTGCGGTGAGGCGAGCCTTGTACCGCTCGAGGGTACCAGAGGCATTGAACTTCTTATGCAAGACAAACTTGGCCTTGATGGTCGTGTAACCGAGAGAAAGGACAGCAAGTTCGATCACACCATGCTTAGCTAGAGCAGAAACCTTTGCGAAACAAGCCGCGTGCCAGGCAGTTGCGTCCGGACAGGTAAGATCGCCGGCAAGGGTTAGGGGATCAGACTCATCTAAAAGAGAGGGAGAGGAAGGAGCGGGCGGGACCGACGTGGCCAGAAGGGCACGCGTAGCTGACGCCGGTGCGGTGACGAAGCAATGGTCAGTGCATGCATCAAGGGCATGGAAAAAATCTAGATGAAAGAGGATCGTGAAGGTTGCCTGGATGGAAGGTGTAAGGCGGCAACGGGCGGGACGCGGGAGTGGCATCGACAGAGGACAGAGGTGAGGAGGGAAGGGGGTGGACAGAAGCTGTCAGAGGCAGAGGGAAGGAAGAAGGGAGGGGAGGGGGGGAAGGTGGCGGATGGGTAGGCGCAAATGTAGGAAGGGGTGGAGGGGAGATGAGCGAAGGAGAAACAGGGGACAATGGNAGGTTGCCTGGATGGAAGGTGTAAGGCGGCAACGGGCGGGACGCGGGAGTGGCATCGACAGAGGACAGAGGTGAGGAGGGAAGGGGGTGGACAGAAGCTGTCAGAGGCAGAGGGAAGGAAGAAGGGAGGGGAGGGGGGGAAGGTGGCGGATGGGTAGGCGCAAATGTAGGAAGGGGTGGAGGGGAGATGAGCGAAGGAGAAACAGGGGACAATGGTGGGACTTACGATGAGATAAAGGATGGAGAAGAAATAACCGGAGTACGATGCAAGGTAGGGGAAGAGGAGGGGGGCGGACAGGCGGCGGGGGAAGGGCAAGAGGAGAATGTAAGAGCACGAGCAGTGCAAGAGCGGGAGCGAGGCGAGATACGTGAGGAGGGAGGAGGAGTTTCCAACATGGGAAAAGGAAGCAGGAACACAAAGGCGAGAGGGGCAGAAGAAAGTGCATGGGGAGATGGTAAGGAGGGAGGTGGGAGAACAGGGGGGCGAGCCCAGGTAGCATGCGTGCACATCCATGAGTGCGCACGAGGGGGGAAGGGAGTCTGGGCTTGAGAGTGGTGGGCGGGGGATCACCGCCAAAGGAAATGGAGAAAGGAGGTGCCTGTGCGGAATGAGTCAGAAGAGTGAAGAGCTAAGAGGGCGAACTAGGCCTCACGAGGGCAAGCGGGAAGGGCAACAATCGGCGCGAACCGGTCCATGTAACGAAGAGCGCCAGAGGGGTCCGCAAAATAGAGGAAGTGGAAAGCAAGAGCGCTCTGATCAGGTTGTGCAAGGGGAAGGGAGGGGGAGGGGTCATAATGCTCCCAGAGACCATGCATGTGGGCCGAAGACACGAAGCGTGGAGACCAATCAGAGAACGGAGTGTCCGGGGTTTGGCAAGGAGTGGGAGTCAAGGGGAGAGAAGTAGCGAAAGGGGGGTGGAGACCAAGGCAAGCGAGCTAAGCGACCGCGATGGTCATATCATCAAGGCGAGCCTTCGTTCGAGCCAGGGCAGCGACTGGTTCACCTAGGGGTGGGGCGCCAACTGGAATCGGGCCACTGACCGATGGGGCACCACCAGCAGGGATGGTGCCACGAGCTGGCATTGAACCACCATGAGGGATAGCACCACCTGCGGGAAGAGCGCGGTCGGAAACAATGGGAGCACCGGGGGCAACAACAACGCTAGGGGCAACAAAAATGCTAGGGGCAATGACAACGCCGTGGGCGACAATGCCACCGTGAGCAATAACAGCATCGAGGGGAATGACACGGCTGGGGACCATAGCACTGCCCAGAGAGACGGCAGCGCTGGGGGCCACGACACAGGTAGAGGCGATGGCACCACCATTGGTAGGGACAGTAACGTCCAAGGCGATGGCAACGCGTAGCGGGTAGCTGGGGGAGTCAACTTCACGTACGTCATGGTCAAAAACAACGAGTGGGTGGACTGGAAGGGCAACAGGGAGCGGAGTGGCGGGATGGCGGGAGAGGGCATCAAGGATGTTGATAGAAAAGGCAAGCTGAGGATCACGGGCAGGCCGAGGGTGGCAGAGGGGTGGCAAAGGGGGGGCACGTAGGGCCTCAAGTGCCGAGATGACAACTATAGCGACAGGAGGAGGGGAGAGGAAAACGTAGTCATCAACATGGCCAGAGTCAATGGAAGCAAAAGGGCTCGGAACGCGGGGGAAGACGTGTTAAGGGGAAGCCTGCTCATGGTTGGCACGAGCCGGAGCCATGGAAGCTAAGGCACCAAAGAGGCCGAGATCTGCCATGATACTGCTGGGCATAGAATAAGGGGGAAGGGATGCAAGGAAAGAACGACTACAGGAGGAGCGAATGTGGAGCGGACCAGAGGGGTGAACCATGATGAAAGGTGTGTATTTAGAGGAATGCGTTAAAGGAGGGAGGGCACGGAGTGGAGTAGCAGGGGTGAGCAACAGTGAGAAGAAAAAACGAAGTGAGGACGGGTGGACCCAACACACAGCCAAGTGACACCTAAGGACGGAACGTGAACAAAAGAGCATCACAGGTAGGTGAATGGGAGCAAGACGAGGAGATGGGAAGGGAACACGAGGAAGGGGGAAATAGGTAGCAAGTTGAAAGAGAGGAGGGAAAAAAGTAAGGACGTATGTGAGGAGGGTACAGTGGGTGAAGGAGAACAGGAACGGGAGGGATGGGGCGAGCAAGGGAGAGATAGAGAGAGACGTAGAGAGATGGGAATTGAAGAGGGGGTGGGAGGAAAGGCATAGTAGCGACGAGGAGGAAGAGGAAGAGGACATGGAAAAGAGGCGGGAATAGAGAGGGTAGAGAGTTCAAAGGAGGACGTAGAGAAGAAGAAGGTAAAGATGACAAGGAGAGGAGAGAGAGTAGGAAGGGAGGGCAGAAGGAGAGGGAGAAATGATAGGGGAGAGGAAGGGAGAGGGAGGGGGGAGGTGAGAGGGGGATGTGAGATAGAGAGCGTAGAGAGAAGGGAGAGAAAGGAAGGCAGTGAGAGGAGAGAGAATAGAGAGGTTGGAGGGGGAGAGGGAGGAGGCAGAGAGTGCATAAGGACGGAAAGAGAGGGAGGGAAGGAGAGAGAAAGAGAGAAAGATGAAAAGAGAGGGATAGAGGGAGAGAGAGAGAAAGAGAGAGAAAGATGAAGAAAGAGAGAGATATTAAGAGAGGGGAAGGAACAGAGGAGGAGACAGAGGGAGACGAGAGTTACAAGGGTAGGGAGGGTGGGACGAGGGGAAGAGGAATAGGGAGAGAGTAAAGAAGAGGGAGAAAAAGAGGAACAAGAGAGAGAGATTGATTGAGGGAGAACATAGGATGGGAGAGAGGAGATATGGAGAGATGAGCGTAGCAAAGAGAATGGGGGACAGTAGCCGGGCTCGAAGGAGAAGAGGGGAGGAATTAGCTATGGTGAACGACCGAGAACGCGAGGCACCAAAGGATGTGATGGTATGAGCCTGAGGAGAGGACGATACTCGGGGGCCAAAAGGGATGGCCAAGAGAATGGTGGAGCATGGGGTGGCAGGAGAGAACCGACGTAAGAGTCAGACAAAGAGAGGGAGTGCAAGCAATGTGACGGGCTAGGGCCGGACGCCGAGCCAAAGCCGATGAAGATGATGGAGCAGTGAAGGGAAGAATGGAGCTGGAGGAGCAACAATTGGGCAGACAAGGGAGCCAATGTGAGAGTGTGGAGAAGTACAAAGAGAGGAAGAACAAGGGGCCAAAGAAAAAGAGAAGTGGAGAAGAGAGACAGGAGAGAGTAGTGAAGAGAGGGTGGAAGACAACTAGAGAGCAGGAAGGAAGGAAGGATGTGAAGAAGGAGAGGATGAGAAGTGGGATGAAGGAAGAAGAGAGGAGAGAGAGAAGAGGGAGAGAGTGAGGGAGAGAGAGAGGGAGCGAGAGGAAGAGAGAGAGAGAGATAGAGAGAGAGAGAGAGAGAGGTAGAGAGGGAGGGAGAGGGAGAGAGAAGGGAAGAGAGAGGGTGAGAGAGGGAAGACAGGGGAAAGGAGAGGGAATGAGGTAGAGAGGAAAAGAGGGAAGGAGAAAGGGGGGAGGGAGGAAGGAGAGAGGGGATGGAAAGGAGATGGGGGGTGAAGAAAGAAATGGAGGGGATGCGAGAGCAAGGGGGGAGGATCAAAGGAAGAGGTAGGAGGGAAAACATGGAAGAGACAGGGGAAGAGAGGAGGGAGTGGGGAGAAAAGGGAAGGGCCACGAGAGAGAGCGGAGGGAAGTAAGAGGAAAGGCACAGGAGAAACAAAAAGGTGGAGGGTGGAGAGGGGAAAAGCAAGGAAAGAGGAACGAGATGAAGGGACGGAGCGCGACATGAAAAATGGGAGAGGCAAGGAGGAAGGAGCAACAAGAAAGGCACGGAAGGGCACAGAGGAGACACAACGAGGGGGGAGAGGGGGAGGCGAGAAAGCAGAAACGAGACATAGAAAAGGGTAAATAAAAGAAGGTGAAAGGTGAGCGAGTGAAAGGAGGGAAGAGAAAGACAAGGCAGGGAGAAGAGCAAGGCGTGGAATAGAGAGAACGTGGACATGAGCCACACGAGAGCAAAAACAAGGTACACAGAGAGCACACACGAGGGGCAAAGAGAGCGCACACGAGGCGTGGGGACAATGTGGTTTAGCCAGGTGGGAGAGGAAGAGGAGGGGAAGGGAAAAGAAGGAGAGGACGTCGACACAAGAAGATGGATATTAGAGGTAGGGAGAAAAAAAGGGGAGAGAGAAGGGGAAGAGGAAAAGGGAAGGGAAGAAGAGGAAAAAGGAGGGGAGAAGAACAGTATTAGAGGAAAAAAATAGGAGAGAAAAGGAATGAGCTCACTGAGGGTTAGATACAGAGTCCAGATAGGGAGAGACAAAGGTCCACGCCAAGACCACGCCACACGGGGACCCTGGGAGGCAAGAGGGAACGAAGGGGAGGGGGAGCAGGCCAGGGGAGAAGAAAGGGGAAGAGGGGAGACAGGAAGGGGAAAAGGGCGAGGCTGGGAGAAGGAACAGGGAGCAAAAGAGACATAATGGAGAGATTGGTGAAGAGGACAGAGGGAGACAGGGAGTCGAGGAAGGGGGGGAGAGGGGGAGAGAGTGAGAGAGAGAGAGGGAGGGAGAGAGAGAGAGAGAGAGAGAGAGAGAGAAAGAGAAGGAACAAGAGAGAAGGGGACAAGAAGAGCAAGAGAGAGAGGGAGAGATAGCAAGTGAGAGAGGGAAGGGGAGAGAGAGAGCAAGAGAGAGAGAGTGGGAGAGAGGGAAAGAGAGAGGGAGGGAGAGAGAGAGAGAGAGAGAGAGAGAGAGAGAAAGAGAAGGAACAAGAGAGAAGGGGACAAGAAGAGCAAGAGAGAGAGGGAGAGATAGCAAGTGAGAGAGGGAAGGGGAGAGAGAGAGCAAGAGAGAGAGAGTGGGAGAGAGGGAAAGAGAGAGGGGGAGATTCAGGCAGAGAGAGAGAGAGAGAGAGAGAGATGATAGAGGAAGAGAGGGAGCGAGGGTGAGTGGAGGAAGGGGGGAGAGAGGAAGAGAGAGGGAGAGAGAGAAAAGGAGTGAGAGAGAGAGAGGGAGAGAAGGGAAGTAGAAAGGGGGTAGAGAAGGAAGTGGGGGCAAAGAGACAGTACGCAGTCATGTGAGGAGAGAGGAGCAAGAAAGAAGGATCGGGTGAGAAGGGAAGAAGGAAATAAGAAAGGGGGTAGAGAGAGAAGGGGGGAGAGAGAGACGGGTAAGGGAGATAGAGAGAGGGAGAAAAGGGTAGAGAGAGAGAAGGAATCAAGAGAGACGTGGAAAGAAAGAACAAGAGAGGGAAGGGGAGAGAGAGAGAGAGAGAGGAAGATAAAGGGGGAGAGAGACGAAGCGAGAGAGGAAGAGAGAGAGAGAGTGTGGAGAGAGAGAAAGGGCAAAGAGAGAGAGGGACAACAGAGAGAGAGAGAGAGTGGAGAGAAAGAGGGGAAGAAAGAGAGGAGAGAGAGAGAGAGAAGGGGTGCCAAGAAGGAGAGATGGGGAAAAAGCAGAGGGGGAGAGAGATAGCAAGAGTGAGAGAGAGCAAAGAGAGAGGGAGAGTGAGAGGGAGATAGGGTGAAATAGGGAGAGGAGGGAGATAAAGGATAGTAAGATAGGGAAAGAGAGGGAGAGAGAGAGGGGGAGGGAGAGGTATAGAGAAAGATAGAGATGAGAGAGGAAGAGAGGGGGGGTGGAAGAGGAGGGGGGAGAAAGAAAGAGAGGGAGAGAGAGAGGGGGAGGGAGAGGTATAGAGAAAGATAGAGATGAGAGAGGAAGAGAGGGGGGGTGGAAGAGGAGGGGGGAGAAAGAAAGAGAGGGAGAGAGAGAGGGAGAGAGTGTGAGAGAGGGAAGAATTAAAAGAGGAAACAGGGGAGAGAGAGGGGGGGAAGCGAGGGATGGGAAGAGAGAGAGAGGAAATAGGGACCGAGGGAGAGGGAGGGAGGGGGTGAGTGAGGGAGAGGGAGATAGAGGGATAGATAATTCAAGAGGGAAAAGAGGGAGGGATTAAGTGAGAGGGAGAAATAGAAGACCGGAAGAGAAATAGGGAGAGAGGGTGGGAGGTAGAAGAGGGGAAAGAGGAGAGAGAGAGAGTAGGGAGGGCAGTTTGAGGGGAGGAGTTGGTAGAGAGGAAGAGACAGAGAGAGATAAAGAGATAGAGGGAGAGAGAGAGACTGAAGAGGGAGAGAGAGAGAGAGGAGAGAAAGGAAAGGGAAGGAGGTCAAGATAGAAGAGGGAGTGGGAGAGAGGTAGAAGAGGTGAGAGGGAGAGGAGGGTAGGGGAGAGAAAGAGAGAGAGGGAAGGGGGGAGGGGGAGGAGAGTGAGAGATTAAGAGAGAGAAGAGAGAGAGGGAGCGAGGAGGGAGAGAAGGAGGAAGGACAGAGTGGAAGAGAGGGGAAGCAAACCGAGAGTGAGAGAGAGAGAGGAGAGAGAGGGATGAAGAAAGAGAGAGAGACTGTGAGATAGGGGAATGAGGAGAGAATGAGAGATAGGGAAACGAGAGTGACAAGGGGTAGGGAGGGTGGGACAAGGTGAAGAGGAAGGGGGAGAGGAGTGAGGACGGAGACAGAGAGGAACGAGCAAGAGAGATGGAGAGAGGGAGAACATAGAGGATGAGAGGAGATGGAGTAATGAGGGAGAGTAGGAGGGAGGGCAGAGAGAGAATGGAAGAGAGGGGGATCGAATAGAGAGAGAGAGTAGAGGGAG
>SZWC01030804.1:0-5000 GCA_023375785.1 Penium margaritaceum | reverse complement strand
GAGGAGGGAGAGCGGAGAGAGGAAGAGAAGGTAGGAGCAAAGAGGAAGAGAAGGAGAGAGAGAGAGGGCAGGGACAGCGGGAGAGAGCATAGAGATAGGGAGAGGGAGGGTGGGAGCAAGAGGGGAGGGAGAGAGGACAAGGAAGGTGAGAGAGGGCAGAGGGAGAAGGTAGGAGCAAGGAGGAAGAGAAGGAGAGAGAGAGAGAAAGAGGGAGAGAGGGAGGAGAGAATGAGAGGGAGAGAGATAGGGAGAGAAAAAGAGGGAGAAAGGGACTG
Organism: Penium margaritaceum; assembly: GCA_023375785.1. Taxonomy (NCBI): domain Eukaryota; kingdom Viridiplantae; phylum Streptophyta; class Zygnematophyceae; order Desmidiales; family Peniaceae; genus Penium; species Penium margaritaceum. The sequence continues at coordinate 4,725 of SZWC01030804.1, read as the reverse complement.
GGGGGAAGAGGAGAGAGTTGAGGGTGAGGGGAGAGAGAGTAGAGCGAAAGAGAAAGCATAGATATGAAGAAAGAGAGAGAGAGAGCGAGGAGAGAGAGAGAGAACGAGGAGCGAGAGAGAGAGCCAAGAAGAAGGAGATAAGGAAGAGGGACAACAGAGGGAGGAGGGAGAGCGAGGGGAGCACAGAGAGAGAGAGAGAGAGAGAGAGAGAGTGAGAGAGAGAGAGAGAGGGAGCAAGGAGGGACAATGGAGAGAGAGGGTAGAGGAAGGGCGGAGGGAGCAGAGAGAGAGAGAGCAGGGGGAGGGAGGGCACATAGAGAGAGAGAGAGAGAGAGAGGGAGAGAAAGGGTAGGTAGAGAGAGAGAGAGCAAAGAGAGAGAGAGAGGGAGCAAGGAGGGACAATGGAGAGAGAGGGTAGAGGAAGGGCGGAGGGAGCAGAGAGAGAGAGAGCAGGGGGAGGGAGGGCACATAGAGAGAGAGAGAGAGAGAGAGGGAGAGAAAGGGTAGGTAGAGAGAGAGAGAGCAAAGAGAGAGAGAGATAGGAGAGAGGGAGGGGGAGAGGGAGCAAAGAGAGAGACTGGGAGAGAGAGGAAAGAGAGAGAGAGAGAGAGAGAGAGAGAGAGAGGGAGAAGAAAAACAGATAACGAGAAGGTCAGGACGAGACCTAGCGGGGGGGGGTCTTAGACCTCTGGAAGGGTGGGGCTTTAAGCTAGCGAAGGCCATAAGGCCATTTCAGGGGGCAGATAGCCCCGCGCTTAGCAAGCCGTGCAGGAAAGAGACAGCGAGGGGGGAGGGAGAAGCCTTAAGTTCAAAGTCCATAGTCCAGGGGGGCCTAGAGCCCAAAGCCTAGAGGATAGAGACGGCCTAGAGCCAAGAGACAAGGGCCTAAAGCCCCAAGTGCAGAACCTAGCATCTACAGCTAGGGCGGGGAGCCGGGAGCTAGGAAGCCACGGGATCGAGAGCCGCATGCCGAAGGCGGAGCCGAGGGTGGAGCCAAGGATCCATGGGCCTGGTGTAGGGCCATGCCGGAGCATTGACAGAGTAGAGCAAGGACGGCCCTAGGGCGGATGATACAGGAGGGGCGAGGATGAGCGAGGGGGGTTGGAACGACCACGACCCGAAAGGGGAGAGGGGCACGTAACACCCAAAGTGGGCCAACGTTGGCACGATGAGAGCAAAGGTCACGAAAAAGGCGGTTGGAGGAGAAGAGCCGCAAGAGCAGCGAAGATGGTAGGGCCAGATACACAAGGCAGGAGTTGTGGCGGCGGAAGCGGCGGCGGAGGTGGTAGCGGCGGCGGCGTCGGTTGTGACGGCGAAAGTGGTAGCGGAAGCGGAAGCGGCGGAGGACTAGAGGCTCAATCATGGGTTTGATATCATGTTGAAATATGGTCAGATGGCCGATTCAGGAGAGGGAGTGGGTGAGGGATGGACGGAGAGAGACAGAGACTCGAGAGCGAGAGCTCTCCGGTTTAGGAGGGGGCAGGACACTTAGTTGTGGAAGGGTTTGGGGTCTTTTGAGAGCTGTGAGGGGCAGGGCTCTCGAGAGTTGTGAGGGGAGAGGATCAAGGAGGAGATAAATGGGAGGGGATTGAGGCAAGCAAAGTAATAATGATAGTTTTTGGAAAATGTGAGGTGAGGGAGCGAGTGAGCCTGACCCCTACTGGGTCGCGCAACACTGCTTGCGTGGTTTGCCACCAACCGTGGCAAACCACATGGGGCTCTGAGACTATGCTCGCGCAAATCACCGAGCGTATTCTAGGTCATAGACAATCACTGCAATCTACGTCATGTACGAAGTTGGCATGTAGGTTAGGCTACCACATGAGAAACTAGTGGGACTAATCTTGGTGTGCTAATAAAGAAGTTTCTAGAGTTTGCTGCTTTAAAAATGAACGCTTATGAATTTTTTAGGGGTTTCCCCAACGTTTATGAATATCTAGGATTGTTTAAAATGTATAGTGAACAATTTTATAATTTTATTTCTCATTGCAAAATCCCCTGAAATGTTCAACATTAAATACTTCACGGATAATGTATTTTGGAAAAATATTTTATTTGAAGGTCATTTACCAGAAAGAAGCTTTCATAAAGTAGAAATAGTATGAATTTTGAACTTTCAGAAATATTTACATATTTAAATAAATATGATTTTAAGTATTCATATTACTTTTTTTATTGTGAAAAATCCATGATTTAAAGCTAAATATATAATTTTTATCCCATAAATAATTGAAATCATATTTTGTATGATTTAATATTATACTAAAAGTTTTCATAAATTTGACCATAAAGTTTTTCATTGACTCGTTTTTCATGACAATGTATTCTCTGATTCCCCACCATGTTCAGCCCTTTCATGAATTAATTCATTAAAATATTTCTAATATTAATTTTGAATAAAAAGTAAATAATGAAAGATGATTCTACCTTTGATTTATAATGAAATTTAAAATAAATGTTTAAATGTTCAATTTAGATACATTGTTCATCTTATTTCTGGCTTTTTGAATTCTTTAAAAGTTATAAATATGTATATTTTTAGATAATTTCGAGTTTGAAGTCAGAAACGTTGATTTGTTTACCAGTTACATGTTTGACTATTAACCTAGATTCATGTGCGCGGCACTGAGTCCATGTTGTGACCACAGGCACAAACAAGTGGCAAGGAGGAAAAAAACGAGGAGGATACCGATCTCCGTTCAACTATCGGCTGTAGAGGATGATCTGCCTTTTTTTGCTCATCATTTCTATAGCTGTTTTTTTCTTCTGGGCTCTACGTCGTTAAGTTGTCACTTTTGGTTGTCATGTTTGTGTCTGTTTGTTTGCTTGTGCATGTCAGGACTTCTCCCCTTCAAAAACCCTATGGGGTGGGTTAGCGGCAGGTCGATTCGACCAACTCCTAAGTACCCCCACCGAGTTTCCATACGTTAGCACCCCCCGTACGATATTTTTCCCCTTTAGCCACCTCCATCGAGGACTTCGCTGCTTGTTTTGGCGCAGTCGCCATGTTCTGCCGACCATTGAACTGTTTGGACTTCTCTTTTACAAGTATCCGGTGGGGATCGTCGATAAGTCCTAAGTAACCCCATCGATGTTGCCATTATTAAAGAACCCCGGTGTCTTCCAGTCGCGGTTAGGTAATCCCGTGTATGTCTTCGTTGGTTGAAATCATGAAACCTGACTTCCGCCACCAGTAGAAAAACAAAGGTTAACGAACCCTTCCTTCAACTCGCATGTACGGCGTCGCCGCCCTCAAGCTCCTTCAAATCTCGTTCCGTGACCATCTCATTTGTCTCCTAGGACAATGGACAACTGTCTCTGACGTCACTCCACTAGTCCCGCATTGTATGGACGGTCATCGCCAGTTGCATCTGATACCCTAACCACACGTCCATCTTCAGTGCCCACATGACAAACGTGAAGGTCCGTCCCTGCCGTCGGCAATCGCCCTTCCCGCAACCCCAGTTGCCGAGGTACCGGACCTCCTCTGCTGCAGCGAACTCCATTCCAAATAGCGACGGATGAAATTCAGTGGTAGTTGCAGGTACGGGCACTAGTTACATTCTCTTTGTCGACCTAGGTTCAACTGAAAGCAACTGTATCGGCATCCTCCTGCTCTTCACACTAGGGATCTCTTCGACGGCAAAGGTGTGAAAGCACTTGCCTCTGGTGTCGCCCAGCTTGCCCTGCCCTGCTCTACCCGCTCCTGCCGGGGCGGCACCCCCGGCCCAGGAATATTGAACGGCTCACGACTTCCGCAGTCAGACAAGCGGAGTCTTAAGGGAAAGCGGACATCAGGCGAGGAGGGGGAGGAGGAAGAGGAGGAAGAGGAGGAAGAGGAGGAGGAGGAAGAGGAGGAGGAGGAGGAGGAGGTGGAGGGGAGAGAGGGAGGAGATGACAGAAGGGTTTAGATACGGAGGAAGAGACATCGACGGTACGGATTAGGGCTGGCGTCGGACACTAAAGACGACCCACGTCGTCATCGAGTAGGCGAACGAGCTCATTAGGGTGCCGGCCATGTTTGGCTGTTTCGGCGGACACGGTGGGAGCGGCTTTAGCAGCGGCAGCAACAGCAGCGGCGGCAGTGGCTCAAGCCGCAGCAAGCGGTCGCGGCTGGCTGGACAGGCGTCAGCAGCAGCAGCATCACCAGTAGCGGCAAGGGGACGAGGAGGAGGCGGGGGTGGAGGCGGGGGAAGAGGAGGAAGCATGGTCAGTGGCAACGCCGGTGATGCTCACGCTCGAAACCTAGTTCCTGTGGCAGAGGCACCAGTAGCCCCGCCGCCGCAGCATCAGCAGCAGTTTGTGGATCCGCCGCAGCAGCCCGTCGCAGCAATGGCCGTGGAAGGCCCGGAGGCACACATGTCCGACACTGCGGGCACGGCCGACATGGCTGCGGAAGGTGGCCCGTCAGCGCCAGGTGCGGCACCAGTAGCAGAGACAGAAGTAGGAGGTGAAACAGCGGCCATGGCGAGGGAAGCAGCAGAAGCGACGGCGGCTGCAGCGACAGTAGCAGCTGGGGGAGACAACGTATGTGCTCGCGATGCTTCTCGTGGTAGACCAGGGCCTCCCTGCCGAAACGCCTCTGACAATAGCCGTACCTCACAAGGTAAGAGCGTGTGTGACTGTGTGTGTGTGTGTGTGCGTGTGTGTGCGTGTGTGTGTGTGTGTGTGTGTGTGTGTGTGTGTGTGTGTGTGTGTGTGCGTGCGTGCGTGCGTGCGTGCGTG
>SZWC01030794.1:11440-23685 GCA_023375785.1 Penium margaritaceum | reverse complement strand
GAAGTTGAGTTGGAAGTTGGGTTGGAAGTTGGGTTGGAAGTTGGGTTGGAAGTTAGGTTGGATGTTGGGATACAAGTTGGGATGGAAGTTGGGTTTGAAGTCGGGATGGAAGTTGGGTTGAAGTTGGGTTAAAAGTTGGGTGCAAAGTTTGGATGGAAGTTGGGATGGAAGTTGGGTTAAACGTTGGGTTGGAAGTTGGGTTGGAAGTTGGGTTGGAAGTTGGGCTGGAAGTTTGGTTGAAAGTTTGGTTGGAAGTTGGGCTGGAAGTTGGGTTGGAAGTTGGGTTGAAAGTTGTGTTCAAAGATGGGTTGAAGGTTGGGTAGAAAGTTGGGTTGGCAGTTGGGTTGCAAGTTGGGTTGCGAGTTGGGTTGGAAGTTGGGTTGCAAGTTGGGTTGGAAGTTGGGTGGCAAGTTGGGTTGGAAGTTGGGTCGAAAGTTGGGTTGGAAGGTGGGTTGGAAGTTGGGATGGATGTTGGGATGAAGGTTGGGTTGGAATTTGGGTTGGAATTTGGGTTGGAAGTTGGGTTGGAAGTTGGGATGGAACTTGGGATGGAAGTTGGGTTGGACGTTGGGTTGGAAGGTGGGTTGGAAGTTGGGTTGGAAGTTGGGCTGGAAGTTGGATTGGAAGTTGAGTTGGAAGTTGGATTGGAAGTTGGGATGGAAGCTGGGATGGAAGTTGGGTTGGAAGTTGGGTTGGAAGGTGGGTTGGAAGTTGGGTTGGAAGTTGGGTTGAAAGTTGGGTTGGAAGGTGGGTTGGAAGTTGGGATGGATGTTGGGATGAAGGTTGGGTTGGAAGTTAGGTTGGAAGTTGGGTTGGAAGTTGGGTTGGAAGGCGGGTTGGAAGCTGGGTTGGAAGTGGAAGTTGGGTTGGAAGTTGGGTTGGAAATTGGGCTGGAAGTTGGGTTGAAAATTGGGTTGGAAGGTGGGTTGGAAGTTGGGATGGATGTTGGGATGAAGGTTGGGTTGGAAGTTAGGTTGGAAGTTGGGTTGGAAGTTGGGTTGGAAGGCGGGTTGGAAGCTGGGTTGGAAGTGGAAGTTGGGTTGGAAGTTGGGTTGGAAATTGGGCTGGAAGTTGGGTTGAAAATTGGGTTGGAAGGTGGGTTGGAAGTTGGGATGGATGTTGGGATGAAGGTTGGGTTGGAAGTTAGGTTGGAAGTTGGGTTGGAAGTTGGGTTGGAAGGCGGGTTGGAAGCTGGGTTGGAAGTGGAAGTTGGGTTGGAAGTTGGGTTGGAAATTGGGCTGGAAGTTGGGTGGGATGTTGGGATGGAAGCTGGGATGGAATTTGGGCTGGAAGTTGGGTTGGAAGCTGGGTTGGAAGTTGGGTTCAAAGTTGGGTTGGAAGTTGGATTGAAAGTTGGGTTGGAAGCTGGGTTGGATGCTGGGTTGGAAGTTGGGATGGAAGTTGGGATGAAAGTTGGATTGGAAGCTCGGTTGGAAGTTGGGTTGGAAGCTGGATTGGAAGTTGGGATGGAAGTTGTCAGAAGAATGCAGATACGAGAACAATGGCAGAAGAAGCAGGCAGAAGCAGCGGAACATTCAGATGTACGTCAGCAGAGTGACGTAAGCAGGAGCGGTTCGGAGAGTTAGTTGCGGGGGATGATAGAGGCTGGGACGCAAGGAAGCGGCGGTAGACGGGTTGATGTGAGAGAGAGAGCTGACGAGGTGAGCGATGGTTGGCGGAGTGAGAGAGCCGAGCGAAGGAACGAGAGTGACGGAGCAAAGCGTTGAGAGGTGGCAAAGATAGTAAATGTGAGGAGCGAGCAGAGCGAAGACACGGCGGCGAAGCCGCAGAACCAAAGGGGAACAGGATGTTCAGAACTGTTCTGGTTAACTCGAGGGAATGAACATCCTCGGTCATAAAAGGACAGAACAGGACAAAAGAGCAGAGCAACGGCTTCTTTCCGCTAGCCGGACGCGGGTGACACGTGTCATGTTATTAGGGGATGCCTTGACATATTGGGCTCAACGGTTAGTCTGACCGAGGGGCGTTGGGTCCAGGTGGTTCGGTCTCCGACCTAAACCTTTATTGAGAAAGTGGGAATAACTCTTGTCAGAGTCGATGATTTCCAACAGACCACCTGAGTCCGACAAGAGTTAATGACAGTACTTTTCCCAATCTCTTGGGAGTTGGCCATTGCAGCGTTCAAGAAGCCCCTTCCACATGGCGTGAAGATCATTCGGATGAGCTCCCACCAGGTAGTGCAGATCTCTTGTCATGAAGCGTCGCAGCCAGGCTTGGAGGCCGTACTCGAGGCTATCCTGCTTTCTGGTCATCTCAGCTGTAGAAGAGTGCTTGCCGAGATACTTGGGTCTTCCAAGGAGGGCATTGGTAGTTGCGAACCCACCAACGAGCTCTGGGTAGAGGAGGTTGTAGATTTGAATTTGCCACTCCTGGATGCTGCTTACTTCCTTGTAGATGATATCGGTAGCATGTCCATGTCCCACTACACTAAGGATAGGGGCTGGTACTGGAGATCCTTCTTCCACTGGTTCCTCTTCCTCTTCCTCTTCCTCTTCTGCCAGTGCCCGCTCAATTTTGAGGTAGGGTCTGGAGTTGGGATTTTTGGGCAGAGGTGGAATGATGGGATTGTCTTGGTAGGAGAGAGTGATCCATCGCCGTTTCCATGCTTCCAGTTGTAGGCTGAACCAGAGTTCTGGTCCATTCCTTGCATTGGTGCGTATACGATGGAACGACACACCCACGAGGTTGAAGAGATGACCCCAGATTAGAAGGAAGGTTGCGTGGTAAAGATGTGGGAAATGTTGAGGTGTGCGCTGATGCTCGTAGGCACCGAGGAGAAAGTCCGAGACAGGGCACTCGTTGATGAAGATGGTGCTGGTCAAAGTCAGTACAGTATGTGTCCAGCTGTGGATATTGCTTCCATCTTCCTCAAGGACGGTGCAACTGTGCCAAGGATCGGCCATGCTGGATGGAGTAGAGGTGTTGTGGAAGTTGAGATGGCAGAAGTGATGAGTGGTTGGGATGACTGCAGGGATGGGATCTTGTGTTGAGCGAATGCTGAAGGTGGATGATGGTGGAGGAGTGATGGAAGATGGAGTGGGCGCAGGGGCGAACCGCGTGCACTGAAGGAGGGTACGGCGCGGGCGCAGGTCGTCGCAAGATGGGCGATGCGACCGGGCGGATCCTTGTGCCGTTCACAGGTGCTGATGATTGCTGATGATAATTTTGGAGGCTGATGACGATGGAGTGGGCGCAGGGGCGAGCCGCGTGCGCTAATGGAAGTTTCGGCGTGGGCGCAGGTTGTCGCGGAAACGGCGATGCGACCGGGCGGATCCTTGTGCTGAGCTGAAAGTGATGCGGAGGCAACGGAAAGCGATTGATTTGAAGAGTGGGTACAGGGGCGAAACCACGTGCGCTGAAGGAAGGTTTGGCGTGGGCGTAGGCCATCGCAGAAAAGGCGATGCGGTCGGGCGGATCCTTGTGCCGAGCAGGAGACGATTTTGCGGAAGCGGAGGAAGTGATTGATGTGACGAGTGGGCGCAAGGGCGGAACCTCGTGCGCGATAAAACAATGCTGAAGCGGATGATGGATGGAAGATGATGCGGAGGATGCTGATGAGGAGGAGGCGATGCGGAGGTGGTGCGGATGATGCTGATGACGACGGGATGAAGATGAAGCAGAGTCAGGCAGCTGATGAAGCTGAGGAGACTGGAGCGAGGAGGAGGATGAGGCGAGTGAAGGTGAAGGCCGAGGACTGATGATGGTGGAGCAGACGGGAGGCAGAGGGCGATGCGAGTGGAGAGAGTCGAGATGAGATGCGATGCGGCAGATGGAGACGATGCGATGGAAAGGCAGAGCGACGCAACTGCTTCTCTTTAGCGTTCAGGAGAGTGACGGCTTGTTCCCCAGTTGGCTCCGAAGTGGGAGCAGGAAGACTCATGGTGTCCGATATCCTGTCAACTGAAAAGGTTGGTTGCGGTAGAGTGATTCAGGCAGCGGGCAGGGACGCTGGGCTGCTGATGTCAGGATAGTGACGGCTTGTTCCCTAGTTGGCTCGGAAATGGGAGCAGGAAGACTGGTCGTGTCCGATATCCTGACAGCGGCAATTTTGGCTGCAGCTGTTGACGAGGCGAGGAGGCGATGCGAGAAGGCGGCTCGAGACGATAGATGAATGCAAGATGAAGATGGAGGCGAGGAAGAGGCAGATGAAGCTGATGAGGCAGGATGAAGAAGAGAGGAGATGCCAGTGGAGGCAGATGCGGCATCGGATGGGAGGCAACTTCTCGGTGGTTGATGGCAGGCGGTGCCTCGAGAGTTGATTGCGGCTGATGTGGGTGGCTTTGTCACCGGTTGTTAGCCACGGGCGCGGAAATGGGCGCAGGGCCTTCTTAGACCGACGAGGCGTTTCTTCAATGTAGAGAACTCGTCAGGCAAAACTGCTGATGTCAGCTGCGAATGAAGCGAGGAGGTGCGAGACGGCGGCGGCGATAGAGCGGAAGCAATGGAGCGGGGGTGGCGGCAGAACAATGACGCGGTCACGGATCTCCAGGTGATGTTGCCTGAAGCTCTGATACCATGTCAGAAGAATGCAGATACGAGAACAGTGGCAGCAAAAGCAGGCAGAAGCAGCGGAATATTCAGGTGTATGTCAGCAGAGTGACGTAAGCAGGAGCGGTCCGGAGAGTTAGTCGCGGGGGATGATAGAGGCTGGGACGCGAGGAAGCGGCGGTAGACGGGTTGATTTGAGAGAGAGAGCTGACGAGGTGAGTGATGGTTGGCGGAGTGAGAGAGCTGAGCGAAGGAACGAGAGTGACGGAGCGAAGCGTTGAGAGGTGGCGAAGACAGTAAATGTGAGGAGCGAGCTGAGCGAAGACACGGCGGCGAAGCCGCGGAACCAAAGGGGAACAGGATGTGCAGAACTGTTCTGGTTAACTCGAGGGAATGAACATCCTCGGTCACAAAAGGACATAACAGGATAAAAGAGCAGAGCAACGGCTTCTTTCTGCTAGCCGGACGCGGGTGACACATGTCACGTTATTAGGGGATACCTTGACATATTGGGCTCAACGGTTAGTCTGACCGAGGGTCGTTGGGTCAAGATGGTTTGGTCTCGGACCTAAACCTTTATTGAGAAAGTGGAAATAACTCTTGTGGGAGTCGATGATTTCCAACTGATGTTGGTTTGGGAGTTGGGATGGAAGCTAAGATGGAATTTGGGTCGGAAGTTAGGTTGGACGTTGGGTTGGAAGTTGAGTTGGAAGTTGGATTTCAAGTTGGGTTGGAAGTTGGGTTGGAAGTTGGGTTGGAAGGTGGGTTGAAATTTGGGTTGGAAGTTGGGCTCGAAGTTGGGATGCAAGTTGGGATGGAAGTTAGGTTGGAAGTTGGGTTGGAAGTTCGGTTGGCAGTTGGGTTGGAAGTTGGGTTGGAAGTTGGGATGGAAGTTGGGATGGAAGTTGGGTTGGAAGTTCGGTTGGAAGTTGGGTTGGAAGTTGGATTGGAAGTTGGGTTGGAAGTTGGGTTGGAAGGTGGGTTGAAATTTGGGTTGGAAGTTGGGCTCGAAGTTGGGATGCAAGTTGGGATGGAAGTTAGGTTGGAAGTTGGGTTGGAAGTTCGGTTGGCAGTTGGGTTGGAAGTTGGGTTGGAAGTTGGGATGGAAGTTGGGATGGAAGTTGGGTTGGAAGTTCGGTTGGAAGTTGGGTTGGAAGTTGGATTGGAAGTTGGGTTGGAAGTTGGGTTGGAAGGTGGGTTGAAATTTGGGTTGGAAGTTGGGCTCGAAGTTGGGATGCAAGTTGGGATGGAAGTTAGGTTGGAAGTTGGGTTGGAAGTTCGGTTGGCAGTTGGGTTGGAAGTTGGGTTGGAAGTTGGGATGGAAGTTGGGATGGAAGTTGGGTTGGAAGTTCGGTTGGAAGTTGGGTTGGAAGTTGGATTGGAAGTTGGGTTGGAAGTTGGGTTGGAAGGTGGGTTGAAATTTGGGTTGGAAGTTGGGCTCGAAGTTGGGATGCAAGTTGGGATGGAAGTTAGGTTGGAAGTTGGGTTGGAAGTTCGGTTGGCAGTTGGGTTGGAAGTTGGGTTGGAAGTTGGGATGGAAGTTGGGATGGAAGTTGGGTTGGAAGTTCGGTTGGAAGTTGGGTTGGAAGTTGGATTGGAAGTTGGGTTGGAAGTTGGGTTGGAAGGTGGGTTGAAATTTGGGTTGGAAGTTGGGCTCGAAGTTGGGATGCAAGTTGGGATGGAAGTTAGGTTGGAAGTTGGGTTGGAAGTTCGGTTGGCAGTTGGGTTGGAAGTTGGGTTGGAAGTTGGGATGGAAGTTGGGATGGAAGTTGGGTTGGAAGTTCGGTTGGAAGTTGGGTTGGAAGTTGGATTGGAAGTTGGGTTGGAAGTTGGGTTGGAAGGTGGGTTGAAATTTGGGTTGGAAGTTGGGCTCGAAGTTGGGATGCAAGTTGGGATGGAAGTTAGGTTGGAAGTTGGGTTGGAAGTTCGGTTGGCAGTTGGGTTGGAAGTTGGGTTGGAAGTTGGGATGGAAGTTGGGATGGAAGTTGGGTTGGAAGTTCGGTTGGAAGTTGGGTTGGAAGTTGGATTGGAAGTTGGGTTGGAAGTTGGGTTGGAAGGTGGGTTGAAATTTGGGTTGGAAGTTGGGCTCGAAGTTGGGATGCAAGTTGGGATGGAAGTTAGGTTGGAAGTTGGGTTGGAAGTTCGGTTGGCAGTTGGGTTGGAAGTTGGGTTGGAAGTTGGGATGGAAGTTGGGATGGAAGTTGGGTTGGAAGTTCGGTTGGAAGTTGGGTTGGAAGTTGGATTGGAAGTTGGGTTGGAAGTTGGGTTGGAAGGTGGGTTGAAATTTGGGTTGGAAGTTGGGCTCGAAGTTGGGATGCAAGTTGGGATGGAAGTTAGGTTGGAAGTTGGGTTGGAAGTTCGGTTGGCAGTTGGGTTGGAAGTTGGGTTGGAAGTTGGGATGGAAGTTGGGATGGAAGTTGGGTTGGAAGTTCGGTTGGAAGTTGGGTTGGAAGTTGGATTGGAAGTTGGGTTGGAAGTTGGGTTGGAAGGTGGGTTGAAATTTGGGTTGGAAGTTGGGCTCGAAGTTGGGATGCAAGTTGGGATGGAAGTTAGGTTGGAAGTTGGGTTGGAAGTTCGGTTGGCAGTTGGGTTGGAAGTTGGGTTGGAAGTTGGGATGGAAGTTGGGATGGAAGTTGGGTTGGAAGTTCGGTTGGAAGTTGGGTTGGAAGTTGGATTGGAAGTTGGGTTGGAAGTTGGGTTGGAAGGTGGGTTGAAATTTGGGTTGGAAGTTGGGCTCGAAGTTGGGATGCAAGTTGGGATGGAAGTTAGGTTGGAAGTTGGGTTGGAAGTTCGGTTGGCAGTTGGGTTGGAAGTTGGGTTGGAAGTTGGGATGGAAGTTGGGATGGAAGTTGGGTTGGAAGTTCGGTTGGAAGTTGGGTTGGAAGTTGGATTGGAAGTTGGGTTGGAAGTTGGGTTGGAAGGTGGGTTGAAATTTGGGTTGGAAGTTGGGCTCGAAGTTGGGATGCAAGTTGGGATGGAAGTTAGGTTGGAAGTTGGGTTGGAAGTTCGGTTGGCAGTTGGGTTGGAAGTTGGGTTGGAAGTTGGGATGGAAGTTGGGATGGAAGTTGGGTTGGAAGTTCGGTTGGAAGTTGGGTTGGAAGTTGGATTGGAAGTTGGGTTGGAAGTTGGGTTGGAAGGTGGGTTGAAATTTGGGTTGGAAGTTGGGCTCGAAGTTGGGATGCAAGTTGGGATGGAAGTTAGGTTGGAAGTTGGGTTGGAAGTTCGGTTGGCAGTTGGGTTGGAAGTTGGGTTGGAAGTTGGGATGGAAGTTGGGATGGAAGTTGGGTTGGAAGTTCGGTTGGAAGTTGGGTTGGAAGTTGGATTGGAAGTTGGGTTGGAAGTTGGGTTGGAAGGTGGGTTGAAATTTGGGTTGGAAGTTGGGCTCGAAGTTGGGATGCAAGTTGGGATGGAAGTTAGGTTGGAAGTTGGGTTGGAAGTTCGGTTGGCAGTTGGGTTGGAAGTTGGGTTGGAAGTTGGGTTGGAAGTTGGGATGGAAGTTGGGATGAAAGTTGGATTGGAAGCTCGGTTGGAAGTTGGGTTGGAAGCTGGATTGGAAGTTGGGTTGGAAGTTGTCAGAAGAATGCAGATACGAGAACAATGGCAGAAGAAGCAGGCAGAAGCAGCGGAACATTCAGGTGTACATCAGCAGAGTGACGTAAGCAGGTGCGGTCCGGAGAGTTAGTCGCGGGGGATGATAGAGGCTGGGACGCGAGGAAGCGGCGGTAGACGGGTTGATGTGAGAGAGAGAGCTGACGAGGTGAGTGATGGTTGGCGGAGTGAGAGAGCCGAGCGAAGGAACGAGAGTGACGAAGGGAAGTGTTGAGAGGTGGCGAAGACAGGAAATGTGAGGAGCGAGCAGAGCGAAGACACGGCGGCGAAGCCGCGGAACCAAAGGGGAATAGGATGTGCAGAACTGTTCTGGTTAACTCAAGGGAATGAACATCCTCGGTCATAAAAGGACAGAACAGGACAAAAGAGCAGAGCAACGGCTTCTTTCCGCTAGGCGGACGCGGGTGACACATGTCACGTTATTAGGGGATGCCTTGACATACTGGGCTCAACGGTTAGTCTGACCGAGGGCCGTTGGGTCCAGGTGGTTTGGTCTCGGACCTAAACCTTCATTGAGAAAGTGGGAATAACTCTTGTCGGAGTCGATGATTTCCAACAGACCACCTGAGTCCGACAAGAGTTAATGACAGTACTTTTCCCAATCTCTTGGGAATTGACCATTGCAGCGTTCAAGAAGACCCTTCCACATGGCGTGAAGACCATTCGGATGAGCTCCAACCAGGTAGTGCAGATCTCTGGTCATGAAGTGTCGCAGCCAGGCACGGAGGCCGTACTCGAGGCTATCCAGGTTTCTGGTCATCTCAGCTGGAGAACAGCGCTTGCCGAGATACTTGGGTCTTCCAAGGAGGGCATTGGTAGTTGCGAACCCACCAACGAGTTCTGGGTAGAGGAGGTTGTAGATTTTAATTTGCCACTCCTGGATGTTGCTTACTTCCTTGTAAATGATCTCGGTAGCATGTCCATGTCCCACTGCACTAGGGATAGGGGCTGGTACTGGAGATCCTTCTTCCACTGGTTCCTCTTCCTCTTCCTCTTCCTCTTCTGCCAGTACCCGCTCAATTTTGAGGTAGGGTCTGGAGTTGGGATTTTTGGGCAGAGGTGGAATGATGGGATTGTATCGGTAGGAGAGAGTGATCCATCGCCGTTTCCATGCTTCCGGTTGTAGGCTGAACCAGAGTTCTGTTCCATTCCTTGCATTGGTGCGTATACGATGGAACAACACATCCACGAGGTTGAAGAGATGACCCCAGATTAGAAGGAAGGTTGCAAGGTCAAGGTGTGGGGAATGTTGAGGTGTGCGCTGATGCTCGTAGGCACCGAGGAGAAAGTCCGAGACACGGTACTCGTTGATGAAGATGGTGCTGGTCAAAGTCAGTACAGTATGTGTCCAGCTGTGGATATTGCTTCCATCTTCCTCAAGGACGGGGCACCTGTGCCAAGGATCGGCCATGCTGGATGGAGTAGAGGTGTAGTGGAAGTTGAGATGGCAGAAGTGATGAGTGGTTGGGATGAGTGCAGGGATGGAATCTTGTGTTGAGCGAATGCTGAAGGTGGATGATGGTGGAGGAGTGATGGAAGATGGAGTGGGCGCAGGGGCGAACCGCGTGCATTGAAGGAGGGTACGGCGTGGGCGCAGGTCGTCGCAAGATGGGCGATGCGACCGGGCGGATCCTTGTGCCGTTCACAGGTGCTGATGATTGCTGATGATAATTTTGGAGGCTGATGACGATGGAGTGGGCGCAGGGACGAGCCGCGTGCACTGGTGGAAGTTTCGGCGTGGGCGCAGGTTGTCGCGGAAACGGCGATGCGACCGGGCGGATCCTTGTGCCGAGCTAAAAGCGATGTGGAGGCGGCGGAAAGTGATTGATTTGAAGAGTGGACGCAGGGGCAAAACCACGTGCGCTGAAGGAAGGTTTGGCGTGGGCGCAGGCCATCGCAGAAAAGGCGATGCGGCCGGGCGGATCCTTGTGCCGAGCAGGAGACGATTTTGCAGAAGTGGAGGAAGTGATTGATGTGATGAGTGGGCGCAAGGGCGGAATCTCGTGCGCGATAAAGCAATGCTGAAGCGGATGATGGATGGAAGATGATGCGGAGGATGCTGATGAGGAGGAGGCAATGCGGAGGCGGTGCGCATGATGCTGATGACGACGTGATGAAGATGAAGCAGACTCGGGCGGCTGATGAAGCTGAGGAGACTGGAGCGAGCAGGAGGATGAGGCGAGTGAAGGTGAAGGCCGAGGACTGATGATGGTGGAGCAGACGGGAGGTAGAGGGCGATGCGAGTGGAGAGATTCGAGATGAGATGCGATGCGGCAGATGGAGACAATGCGCTGGAAAGGCAGAGCGACGCAATTGCTTCTCTTCAGCGTTCAGGAGAGTGACGACTTGTTCCCCTGTTGGCTCCAAATTAGGAGCAGGAAGACTCGTGGTGTCCGATATCCTGTCAACTGAACAGGTTGGTTGCGGTAGAATGAGTCGGGCAGTGGGCAGGGACGCTGGGCTGCTGATGTCAGGATAGTGACGGCTTGTTCCCCAGTTGGCTCGGAAATGGGAGCAGGAAGACTGGTGGTGTTCGATATCCTGGCAGCGGCAGTTTTGGCTGCAGCTGCTGACGAGGCAAGGAGGCAATGCGAGAAGGCGGCTCGAGACGATAGATGCATGCAAGATGAAGATGGAGGTGAGGAAGAGGCAGATGAAGCTGATGAGGCAGGATGAAGAAGATAGGAGATGCCAGTGGAGGCAGATGCGGTAGCGGATTGGAGGCAGCTTCTCGGTGGTTGACGGCAGGCGGCGGCTCGAGAGTTGATTGCGACTGATGTGGGCGGCTTTGTCACCGGTTGTTAGCCACGGGCGCGGAAATGGGCGCAGGGCCTTCTTAGACCGACGAGGCATTTCTTCAGCGTAGAGAACTCGTCAGGCAAGGCTGCTGATGTCAGCTGCGAATGAAGCGAGGAGGCGCGAGACGGCGGCGGCGATAGAGCGGAAGCAATGGAGCGGGGGTGGCGGCAGAACGATGACGCGGTCACGGATCTCCAGGTGATGTTGCCTGAAGCTCTAATACCATGTCAGAAGAATGTAGATACGAGAACATGGCAGCAAAAGCAAGCAGAAGCAGCGGAATATTCAGGTGTACGTCAGCAGAGTGACGTAAGCAGGAGCGGTCCGGAGAGTTAGTCGCGGGGGATGATAGAGGCTGGGACGCGAGGAAGCGGCGGTAGACGGGTTGATTTGAGAGAGAGAGCTAACGAGGTGAGTGATGGTTGGCGGAGTGAGAGAGCTGAGCAAAGGAACGAGAGTGACGGAGCGAAGCGTTGAGAGGTGGCGAAGACAGGAAATGTGAGGAGCGAGCAGAGCGAAGACACGGCGGCAAAGCCGCGGAACCAAAGGGGAACAGGATGTGCATAACTGTTCTGGTTAACTCGAGGGAATAAACATCCTCGGTCACAAAAGGACAAAACAGGATAAAAGAGCAGAGCAACGGCTTCTTTCCGCTAGCCGGACACGGGTGACACATGTCACGTTATTAGGGGATGCCTTGACATATTGGGCTCAAGGGTTGGTCTGACCGAGGGCCGTTGGGTCAAGATGGTTTGGTCTCGGACCTAAACCTATATTGAGAAAGTGGGAATAACTATTGTGGGAGTCGATGATTTCCAACTGATGTTGGTTTGGGATGAAATTTGGGTTGGAAGTTAGGTTGGATGTTGGGTTGGAAGTTGAGTTGGAAGTTGGATTTCAAGTTGGGTTGGAAGTTGGGTTGGAAGTTGGGTTGGAAGGTGGGTTGAAATCTGGGTTGGAAGTTGGGCTCGAAGTTGGGATGCAAGTTGGGATGGAAGTTAGGTTGGAAGTTGGGTTGGAGGTTTGGTTGGCAGTTGAATTGGAAGTTGAGTTGGAAGTTGGGTTGGAAAATGGGTTGGAAGTTGGGATGGAAGTTGGGATGGAAGTTGGGTTGGAATTTGGGTTGGAAGTTGGGTTGGAAGTTGGGTTGGAAGTTGGATTGGAAGATGGGTTGGAAGTTGGGTTGGAAGTTGGGTCGGAAGTTGGGTTGGAAGTTGGGTTGGAAGTTGGGTTGGAAGTGGGGTTGGAAATTGGGTTGGAAGTTGGGTTGGAAGTTGGGTTGGAAATTGGGTTGGAAGTTGGGTTGGAAGTTGGGTTGGAAGTTGGGT
>SZWC01030789.1:1995-12210 GCA_023375785.1 Penium margaritaceum | reverse complement strand
ATGTTGGATCTGGAGGAGAGAGGGAGCCTTGGAGCAGCGAGCATGTGGGACTGAAAGGGCATCACTTGTGCTGAAGAATGGTTGTTCAATCACTCAAAATGATGGAGTACATATAGAGCTAGAGCTTGGGCAAGTCAGCCCTCTCACAAGCCACACCACTTAGCCATGGAGGCTAAGGCTCACACACTAGAATCCATAATCTCACACAAGGGAGGAAATCAGCCTAGCAATCAGGCTGACCACTCACACACGACCTAGAGAGCTAGAGAATGCTCTCATGGCACACTCCTAGTGGTCACATAACCCACAAACCCATGGAGAATCGCCATGTGTCCATGGCTAGCACACAAGGATCTCACCTCACCTAAAAAGTAAGGAGAGGTACCTTTATCCTAGTCAGCACACTCTGACAAGGCAATCCTAAGACCAAGGACCTTTTTGGATATTTCTCCTATCAGGTCCTGACCCTGGACCTCTTGCCTTTTTCTTTTCTGAGGCTAAGGCATGGAGCCATCACCCATGCCCACCCAGACATCGACGGTCCATGACCACCGAAACTTCGAAAATTGATATCTCCCAATCCGACCGTTGGATCGGGCTGAAACTTGGACCGTAGACATTTTGCCACATGATCTTTCTAATGGTGAAGTCGGATTGGCGATCGGAGCAGGCATCTGGTACTTTCCAGGAACTTGCTCCTGTGGACCTGAAATTGAGCCGGATGGCTCCCTTTCCAACATTAGATTGACCCATAAAACAAGGTCATCAACAGGGGATTTTGTGGTGTAGGTTTCACCACAAAATCAGCTCAAAACCTTTCGGATTTTAAAAGATATGCCCTCTTGAAACTAGGGTATGCTTCTACTCCTACTCAAACTCAGACCAACAAGCTTGTAAACAGCTTTTCTCCCGAGCAAATCAATGGAATGCAAATGTTTTTGCACCAATAGAAAGCGTAGGAAGAATACTACAATTCGCATGTGCCATTTTTTAAATTTGACAGGGAAACAAGAGATTTATGGTCATCACAAGGCGATCGTCTTACTCATAGAGAAGAGTGTAGCCCTGGCCGACCTTGTTTTGAGCAAAACTCTCAATCCGACTGTTGGATCTTCAGGATCTTGCACTTGTTGAAAAGCTTGTCTCTTGAACTTGATGATCTTGTGGTTGATTCTCAAATCTCGTGAAGGTTTTACCCCAACCCGGCACTCTCAAAGTGACGGCTTGTGCTGGCTGAAAGTGGCAAAACTTGGCTCTGATACTGAATGTTGGATCTAGACGAGAGAGGGAGTTTTGGAGCAGCGAGCATGTGTGATTGGAAGGGCATCACTTGTGCTGAAGAATGGTTTTTTAATCAATCAAAATGATGGAGTACATATAGAGGTAGAGCTTGGGCAAGTCAGCCCTCTCACAAGCCGCACCACTTAGCCATGGAGGCTAAGGCTTACACACTAGAGTCCATAATCTCACACAAGGGAGGAAATCAGCCTAGCAATCAGGCTGACTACTCACACATGACCTAGAGAGCTAGAAAATGCTCTCATGGTACACTCCTAGTAGTCACATAACCCACAATCCCGTGGAGAATCGCCATGTGTCCATGGCTAGTACACAAGGATCTCACCTCACCTAAAAAGTAAGGAAAGGCAACTTTATCCTAGTCAGCGGACTCTGCCAAGGCAATCCTAAGACCAAGGACCTTTTTGGATATTTCTCCCATCAGGTCTCGACCCTGGACCTCTTGCCTTTTCTTTTATCAGGCTAAGGCATGGAGCCATCACCCATGGCCACCCAGACATCGGCGGTCCATGACCCGAGAAACTTCAAAAATTCATATCTCCCAATCCGACCGTTGGATCGGCCTCAAACTTGGACCGTAGATATTTTGCCACCTCATCTTTCCAATGGTGATGTTTGATTGACGATCGAACGAGGTATCTGGTACTTTCCTGGAACTTGCTCTTGTGGACCTGAAACTGAGCCGAATGGCTCCTTTCCCAACACACTCCCACTTCAATGCCACGTGGGGTCTCCAACCACATCTCCAGAATCCCAATCCCTTGAGCATGCACACCCGATCATCATCCATAGCAATAGGACGGGGAGGGATGGACAGCAACTGTGTAAACCACTCCTTGTGATGTGTGAGGCTCTTGGTACATCCTGAGTCCTTGTACCATGCGAGATCTGCCTTCTCCACCTGTGACATGTCAGACTTTGCCATGAAGAGACGGTCGCGCACCTCTTAGGCCACATTCATGTTGCCAAAGTGGCGCACACCAGCCTGGTTTTGCTGCTCCTGCTGTTGCTGCTGCTTTTGCTACTGCTGCTGTGATGACTGCTGTTGCTGCTGCTCCTTTTGACCCCTCTTGAGCTTGAAGCACTCCTTTTTTAGTGTCCCTCTTTCTGGCACTAGTGGCATTTGCCTTTCTGCTGCCTAGACTGCTCGTGTTGCTAGTGGTTGCGTGAGCTGGGCCACAAAAACTGCTTCACTGCTTCCGCCGCCATTGTGCTTTGCTGTATTGCGACGCAATTCTACCTGTACCAGGTGTGTGCAGATGAAGTCGAGGTCGAGAGTTGGCTGGCACTCCAGTGTCTCTCGCACTGTGTTGTAGCTGGTTGGGAATCCCCTCAGGAAGAGGAGGATGAAGCGCGTCTCAGCCTTGGATGGCGGCGCTAGCCCTGTTTCTACTACTGCTTCTGCCAGAAATCTGTCTCACGGAAAATGGACTGTAGATGTCAGGAGACTGGGAATTTGGATAAATGGAGCTTCTGCTCCTACTCCAACTCAGACCTGTTGGAAATGGAGGAGAGAGGGAGCCTTGGAGTAGCGAGCATGTGTGATTGGAAGGGCATCACTTGTGCTGAAGAATGGTTGTTCAATCACCCAAAATGATGGAGTACATATAGAGCTAGAGCTTGGGCAAGTCAGCCCTCTCACAAGCCACACCACTTAGCCATGGAGGCTAAGGCTCACACACTAGAATCCATAATCTCACACAAGGGAGGAAATCAGCCTAGCAATCAGGCTGACCACTCACACACGACCTAGAGAGCTAGAGAATGCTCTCATGGCACACTCCTAGTGGTCACATAACCCACAAACCCATGGAGAATCGCCATGTGTCCATGGCTAGCACACAAGGATCTCACCTCACCTAAAAAGTAAGGAGAGGTACCTTTATCCTAGTCAGCACACTCTGACAAGGCAATCCTAAGACCAAGGACCTTTTTGGATATTTCTCCCATCAGGTCTTGACCCTGGACCTCTTGCCTTTTTCTTTTCTCAGGCTAAGGCATGGAGCCATCACCCATGCCNCATAACCCACAAACCCATGGAGAATCGCCATGTGTCCATGGCTAGCACACAAGGATCTCACCTCACCTAAAAAGTAAGGAGAGGTACCTTTATCCTAGTCAGCACACTCTGACAAGGCAATCCTAAGACCAAGGACCTTTTTGGATATTTCTCCCATCAGGTCTTGACCCTGGACCTCTTGCCTTTTTCTTTTCTCAGGCTAAGGCATGGAGCCATCACCCATGCCCACCCAGACATCGACGGTCCATGACCCCCGAAACTTTGAAAATTCATATCTCCCAATCCGACTGTTGGATCGGCCTCAAACTAGGACCGTAGACATTTTGCCACATGATCTTTCCAATGGTGAAATCGGATTGGCGAACGGAGCAGGCATCTGGTACTTTCCTGGAACTTGCTCCTGTGGACCTGAAATTGAGCGGGATGGCTCCCTTTCCAACAATCTCCCACTTTGCCGCAGTCAGAGTGGGCTGAGTGCACATGCCTTCATGCAGAACTGCTGCTTCTCACGGGTCACTGGCTTGGTGCAGAAATCAGCAACCTGCTTGCTCGTTGGAGTAAACTCCAGCTTGATAGCACCCTCCTGCACCATGTGCCTGATGAAGTGATATGCGATGTCAATGTGCTTGGTGCGTGCATGGTGCTCAGGATTCTTGGCGAGTGCGATTGCGCTCTGGTTGTCGACGCGCACAGGAACTGCGCTCTGGTTGTCGACGCGCCGAGATCAGACTTCTGGAAGCGCTCCTGCATGACTTCCTTGAACTCCTGCAGTGCAGACATGCTGTTTGAAAGGAGGAGCATGTCATCCACATAGACAATGATGATGAGGATCTCATGCTCATGCTGCCAGCGATACACGCTGTAGTCACACTCTCTGCGCTCAAACTCCATGCACTGCAACGCCGCATCCAACTTCTGGTTCCAAGCACGCGACGCTTGCTTGAGGCCGTACAACGACTTATGCAGCTTGCAGACCAGGTGCTCCTGGCCATCCATGACGAACCCCTCCGGCTGCTCCATGTAGATCTCCTCCTCCAAGTCACCATTCAAGAATGCCGTCTTGACTTCCATGTGGTGAACCTCGAAGTCCTCAGCTGCTGCATAAGAGAGGAGCGTGCGCACAGAGGCAAACTTTGCAACGGGGGCAAAAGCTTCTGTGTAGTCGATGCCCTCCTGCTGCGAGTGTTGGATCTGGAGGAGAGAGGGAGCCTTGGAGCAGCGAGCATGTGTGATTGGAAGGGCATCACTTGTGCTGAAGAATGGTTGTTCAATCACTCAAAATGATGGAGTACATATAGAGCTAGAGCTTGGGCAAGTCAGCCCTCTCACAAGCCACACCACTTAGCCATGGAGGCTAAGGCTCACACACTAGAATCCATAATCTCACACAAGGGAGGAAATCAGCCTAGCAATCAGGCTGACCACTCACACACGACCTAGAGAGCTTAGAGAATGCTCTCATGGCACACTCCTAGTGGTCACATAACCCACAAACCCATGGAGAATCGCAATGTGTCCATGGCTAGCACCCAAGGATCTCACCTCACCTAAAAAGTAAGGAGAGGTACCTTTATCCTAGTCAGCACACTGTGACAAGGCAATCCTAAGACCAAGGACCTTTTTGGATATTTCTCCCATCAGATCCTGACCCTGGACCTCTTGCCTTTTTCTTTTCTCAGGCTAAGGCATGGAGCCATCACCCATGCCCACCCAGACATCGACGGTCCATGACCCCCGAAACTTCGAAAATTAGTATCTCCCAATCCGACCGTTGTATCGGGCTGAAACTTGGACCGTAGACAATTTGCCACCTGATCTTTCCAATGGTGAAGTCAGATTGACGATCGGAGTAGGCATCTGGTAGCTTCCTGGAACTTGCTCTTGTGGACCCGAAACTGAGCCGGATGGCTCCTTTCCCAACAGCGAGTAGCCCTTGGCGACCAGCCTCGCCTTGTACTTTTCCAGGTTACCATCTGCTCCCCGCTTCTTCTTGAAGATCCACTTGCACTTGATCACTTTACGTCCAGGTGGACGCTCAGTCAGCTCCCACGTGCCGTTGTCCAGCTGCGACTGTATCTCTTGCTGTACGGCTTGCGCCCAATCTGCTGCATCCGGTGCAGCCATGGCCTCCTTGTATGACGTTTGCTCATCTGAATCTGCTGCAACTGCAACGTTCATCTGTTCTGGTTTCTGCAGCATCCAGAAATGGCCGCGCTCACCAGGCTTGTAACGCACCCTAAGAGAGTACCTCCGACCTGGAGCTGGAGCGTTAGCAGGCGGCTGACGCGGTGCGGCTGGCAGAACTGCTTCTGCTGGTGGTGCTACATCTCCCTCCTCTGCTTCTGCCGATGAAGCTGCTGTATCTACTGCATCAGACATGGGAGAGTAGAGTGATTCTCCCACTGTCACAGTAGAGGAAGGATCGGGAGAAACTGGGTCAGGAAGAATTTCTGCTCCCACTGTCTCGTCAGCTGCTGTTTCTGTTGCCTCTTCACACACAATAATGGTGCCGATGACGTTGCTCTCATTGAAGACGACATCCCTGGAGATGATGACGTGGCCTATATCCCTCTCAAAGAGGCGATACGCCTTGCTTGCCACGTCGTAGCCAATCATCAGTATCTGCGCACTCTTCGCATCCCACTTTTAACGCTTCTCTTTTGGCACGTGCATGTGCGCCAAGCTGCCAAACGCGCGAAGATGACCCACGCTCGGCTTCTTGCCGAACCACGCCTCGTACGGCGTCATCTGCTCCAGCGCCTTAATTGGACTACGGTTCTTGATGTAGACCGCAATGCTCATAGCTTCAGCCCAGAAGTCGTAGGTCAGCCGAGCTGCGTGCAGCATGGAGCGCGCCGACTCCACAATGGTACGGTTGGCGCATTCTGCTACGCCGTTCTGCTGCGGCGAGTACGGCGCGGTACGCTGCGCCTTGATGCCAGCTNCTGCGAGGTAGTCCTGGAACTCCTTGCTTAGGTATTCTCCACCGCGATCGCTGCGCAGCGCCTTGATCTTCTTGCCGGTCTGGTTCTCCATCATGGCCTTGAACTCCTTGAACCTGTCAAAGCACTGGTCCTTGGAGGAAAGGAAGTACACAGCAGTGTAATGGCTGAAATCATCAATGAAGGTGAGAAAATACCTAGAGCCTCCAAAGCTCTGGGTCTGCATCGGTCCGCACAAGTCCGTGTGGACCAGCTCCAACATCCCTTTTGCATGCTCCCCTGCTCCAGAGAACGCCTCGCGGTGCTGTTCCTCCTCCAAACAGCCAATGCATAAATGCTGCTCAAAGTTAGAGATGGTAGGTAGGTCACGCACCATCTGCTTTGCTTGAAGCTGCTGTAAGGCGCGCATGCTGATGTGGCCGTAGCGTGCATGCCAGATCTCGCCATCTGTCGCCTGCACCACTGCTGCAAGACTCTGCTCACGCGGGATCTTGGTCGCCCCCAGCAGGCGGTACATGTCGCCCTCCTTCACCGACTTGGCCAACTCCTCTCCTGTTTCCTTGTCGAGGATGTAGCCGTAATCATCGTCAAAAACGACGCGCAGTCCTGTGTTTGTGAGAGAGGACACTGAGAGAAGGTTGAACGCAGCATCAGGCACATACAGCACGCCATGGAACACTCCCACTTCAATGCCACGCGGGGTCTCCAACCACATCTCCACAATCCCAATCCCCTTAGCATACATCACCCGATCATCACCCAAAGTAATCGGACGGGGGGGAATGGAGAGCAGCTGCGTGAACCACTCCTTGTGGTGCGTCAGACTCTTGGTACACCCCGAGTCCTTGTACCACGCCAGATCCGCCTTTTCCTTCTGCGACATGTCAGACTTTGCCATGAAGAGGCGGTCGCGCACCTCCTTGGCAACGTTCATGTTGCAAAAATGGCGCACGCCAGTCTGGTTTTGCTGCTGCTGCTGCTGCTGGCGTTGCTGTGACTGCTGCTGCTGTTGCTGTGGAGATTGCTGCTTTTGCTGCTACTGCTGCTGCTGCTCCTTCTGGTCCCTCTTGAACTTGAAGCACTCTTTCTTGTAGTGCCCCTCTTTCTGGCAATAGTGGCACTTGCCCTTCTTCTTGCCTCTCTGCTGCCCGGACTGCTGCTGCTGCTGGTTGCGTGAGCCCATGGCCATGAAACCTGCTTCACTGTTGCTGCCGCCATTGCGCTTTGCTGCATTGTGACGCAATTCCACCTGCACCAGGTGTGTGCAGATGAAGTCGAGGTCGAGAGTTGGCTAGCACTCCAGCGTCTCTCGCACCGTGTCGTAGGTCAGGAGTCCCCTCAGCAAGAGGAGGATGAAGCACGTCTCTTCCACAGGGTTGCCGGCCGCTCTCAGCTGCTTCGCCAGCTCCTTGGCCCTGTCCAGATATGCCTCCATCCCTTCACCACCCTGCATTTTCAGTGCCATCATCTTTTCCTCCAAAAGCATGAGGAATGCAGGATCCTTGCTCTCATACTTCTTGCACAATGTGTCCCACCCCTCCTTTGCAGTAGCCTTGTCACTCACGTACTGAAGATGCAGGTTGGAGATGGTGTTGACAAGCAACCTATAGGCCTGCCTGTCCTTCTTCTTCCACTCCTCATACGTCGCTGGTACAGCTGCAGAAGAACCCGCATCAGCTGCACCCTTTTGCGGCGTCTTCCCCGCCACCACCTGCGCTGCGGTGATGCCTTTTGCCTGTGGAACTGGAGCCGCCTCGTCGCCGCTCACCACCTCCCACAAGCCCCTCTCCTCCAAAAGGAGGCGGGTACGGATCTTCCAAAACGTGAAGTTTGCGCGTCCCTCCAGCGTCTCGAAAGGCTGGGCTGCCGTCACAACGCCAGCTGCTGCCATTTTGAGCCTTGGTGATGCCCAGCGCTGCCCTTGGATGGCGGCGCTACCCCTGCTTCTGTTGCTACTTCTGCCAGAAATCTTTCTGACAGAAAATGGACTGTAGATGCTAGCAGACTGAAATTTTTTAAAAACAAAGCCCACCACTGGAACATTCAGCTCAAAACCTTTCAGATCGACCCATAAAACAGGGTCATTGAGAGGGGATTTCAAAAGATATGCCCTCTTGAAAACAGGGTATGCTTCTGCTCCTACTCCAACTCAGGCCAGCCAGCTTGTAAACGGCGTTTCTCCCAAACGAATCAATGGAATGCAAATATTAAGGCACCAATGGAAAGCTTAGGAAAAATACTACAATTCGCATGTGCCACTTTTTAAGTTTGACAAAGAAACAAGAGAGTTATGGTCATCACAAGGCGACAGTCTTACTCATAGAGAAGAGTGTAGCCCTGGCCGACCTCGTTTTGAGCATAACTCTCAATCCGACCATTGGAACTTCGCGATCTTGGGCTCGTTAGAAAGCTTGTCTTCTGACCTTGAAAATCTTGTTGTCGATCGTCAAATTTGGTGAAGGTTTCACCCCAACCCGTCACTCTCAATGTGACGGCCTGTGCTGGCTAAAAGTTGCAGAATTTGGCTGTGATACCAAATGTTGTAAATGGAGGAGAGAGGGAGCCTTGGAGCAGCGAGCATGTGTCATTGGAAGGGCATCACTTGTGCTGAAGAATGGTTGATCAATCACTCAAAATGATGTAGAACATATAGAGCTAGAGCTTGGGCAAGTCAGCCCTCTCACAAGCCACACCACTTAGCCATGGAGGCTAAGGCTCACACACTAGAATCCATAATCTCACACAAGGGAGGAAATCAGCCTAGCAATCAGGCTGACCACTCACACACTCTCACAAGGCAATCCTAAGACCAAGGACCTTTTGGATATTTCTCCCATCAGGTCTTGACCGTGGACCTCTTGCCTTTTTCTTTTCTCACGCTAACGCATGGAGCCATCACCCATGCCAACCCAGACATCGACG
This sequence comes from Penium margaritaceum, assembly GCA_023375785.1. Lineage (NCBI taxonomy): Eukaryota > Viridiplantae > Streptophyta > Zygnematophyceae > Desmidiales > Peniaceae > Penium > Penium margaritaceum. The sequence continues at coordinate 3,027 of SZWC01030789.1, read as the reverse complement.
GTCCATGACCCCCAAAACTTCGAAAATTCATATCTCCCAATCCGACCGTTGGATCAGCCTCAAACTTGGACCGTAGACATTTTGCCACATGATCTTTCCAATGGTGAAGTTGGATTGGCAATCGGAGCAGGCATCTGGTACTTTCCTGGAACTTGCTCCTATGGACCTGAAATTGAGCCGGATGGCTCCCTTTCCAACAAGACCAGCTTGTAAACGACGTTTCTCCCATACAAATCAATGGATTGCAAATATTTTTGCACCAATGGAAATCTTAGGAAAAATACTATAATCTCATGTGCCACTTTTTAAATTTGACAGAGAAATAAGAGAGTTATGGTCATCACAAGGCAACAGTCTTACTCATACAGAAGAGTGTATTCCTGGCCAATCTCGTTTTGAGCATAACTCTCAATCTGACTGTTGGATTTTTGCGATCTTGAAATCGTTGAAAGGCTTGTCTCTTGATTTTGAAGATCTAGTGGTCGATTGTAAAATCTGGTGAACGTTTCACCCCAATCCATCACTCTCAAAGTGACGGCCTGTGCTGGCAGAAAGTGGCATAACTTGGCTCTGATACCAAATGTTGGATTTGGAGGAGAGAGGGAGCCTTGGAGTAGCAAGCATATGTGATTGGAAGGGCATCACTTGTGCTGAAGAATGGTCGTTGAATCACTCAAAATGATTGAGTACATATAGAGCTAGATCTTGGGCAAGTGAGCCCTCTCAAAAGCCACACCTCTTAGTCATGGAGGTTAAGGCTCACACACTAGAGTCCATAATCTCACACAAGGGAGGAAATCAGCCTAGCAATCAGGCTGACCACTCACACACGACCTAGAGAGCTAGAGAATGCTCTCATGGCACACTCCTAGTGGTCACATAACCCACAAACCCATGGAGAATCGCCATGTGTCCATGGCTAGCACACAAGGATCTCACCTCACCTAAAAAGTAAGGAGAGGTACCTTTATCCTAGTCAGCACACTCTGACAAGGCAATCCTAAGACCAAGGACCTTTTTGGATATTTCTCC
>SZWC01030787.1:11561-23702 GCA_023375785.1 Penium margaritaceum | reverse complement strand
GAGAGAGAGAGAGAGAGAGAGAGAGAGAGAGAGAGAGAGAGAGAGAGAGAGAGGAGAGAGGTGGCTATCCCAAAGGGATGGGGACGGTCTCTAGGTGGAAGAGCCGGGAAGCAAGGTGAGAAAAAAAGAGCCGCATGGAGATGGACAGATGGACTGACGCTAGTGCCTCAGAGGTCTAGGATACAGGTACAAAAGATAGAGGGAGATCCATAGCAACTAAAATTTGGTGCGGCAAAGAAATATCAAACAGGATCTACCAATGTCTTCCGTAAACCATTTCATAATTTGCACAGGAAAACATAATCTATACTGCACTAATAATCCGGATAACAGGTCTGCGTCTGAAACTAATCATCAGTAATTGCGGGACCTACTCTCAAACCCTGGAATCTCACCTGATTTCTTCTTTTGGAAAACTCTTCCGAGGTCCAGTGCTGACACCACGCCTGCACTGTTGATGCAAAGTTGGCTATTGTTCCCACCTGGATGTCGGAGTGAAATTGACGTATCAGCAAGGTAGTGGTTTTTGTTCTCATTCTTACTGTATGCAACCTCTAGCTGACATCCTTGCATCTGTACTAGAGAGAGCTGATGGGGCGGAGTACATCAGAGTGTAAAACAGGGGGAAATTGGGGGTGCACCTGAATAACTGCGATATCTGTTGCTTGGCAGTTATGTTGGTGGTCCAGTTGGATTGCTGGAATGGGTGGTTAGTGTTTTAATTCTTGCACTTGAGAAGACCACTGTTTCTGTTTTATTTAGTTTTCTTACCCTGTATCCAATCGATGTACATGCTGGAGATAGAATATCATGGGTCACATATGGAAGACGTCATCTGATTTTTCTGGTTCTTGTGATGGTCATGCTCCTCCTCAACGATGGTGGGAGTGACTGGCGCGCATGATTGGACAACCCACAGCCAAGCCATCATCCAGCATTTGAGGAATGATTGTTCGATGATTGCTGGCTGCCAAACAGTGGCCAACAGGCACTCAACACTAGTAATTGTTGAGCGTTTGTCGGTGGGGTTCTCTCTTTCACCTTATTTGGTGCCAGCAATGGGCAGACACGAGCGATTTCAAAAGGACTTGTACGGACTGAACTTATCCCCCTTCTCTTCAAGCATGGAGATCACTTCGTCCCTTGAAGTAAGGGGAAACTGCCAGAATTTTGTTCATCCTGCCTTGTTCCTCAGTCATCCGTTCTATCCTCTTGTTGACATCCTCTTCTGTGTTGACGATCTTGTCATTGCTTCCCTGGTCCCTCTGCTGTTCAGGTGTCTAAGTCCATTCTCAAATCTACTTACAAGACGAAGAACCTTGGCCCAGCCTGAGTCTTCCTTTGCATGGAGCTCAAGCGGGATTGGCAAAACTGCACGCTCCATGTGAAACAGGCTGCATACATATGCAACCAAGGAGGACGCTTTGTCCTCTTTCAGCCGTGATTCTGTCTGCCTCAACACCAATGACCCGTGTGGGTAAAAGGCTGTTGAGATATTCTGTTGTGTGAAAACTAGGGGGTAGTCGAAGTTACCGAATTCCTCCATGTTAACTGCTCTCTCATTCACCTGGCCATGCTGACACATGACATTGCGCATCACATGTGTCGTATCAGCTGTCATGTTCACAGGTCCTATGATGCAACTGCGTCAAGTAGATTACGGAAAGTGCAACGTTCTGATGTTGCATTTCCTGCTACGTTCTTGGTGCACTTCTCCTGGTGTTCATGTGAGCGACACCTGATTCAGCACTTTGCTTCATGCGTTATGCCTTCTCCACAGCGCGATTCGGGCTGTGCTACTAAGCACAACCCTCAATATTGTTGAAGGCTACACTGACAGCAAATAGGCTCGTGAATCTCACGCTCATGGCTGCTCTATGTGTATCTTTTGGGTGGATGATATTGTTGTATCTTGGAAGAGTGGTGACCAATGATGCGTTGTGAGGAGCTCTAGCGTGATCGAGTAAGTTGGTCTCAGCTCAGGTAGGATTATATTTTTCTAAAACGCTTTGCAAAGTGTTTTAGAAAAATTGTATTTTTCTAAAACACTTTGCAAAGCTTTTAGAAAAATATAAGCTCTAGCGTGATCGAGTAAGTTGGTCTCAGCTTAGAGTGTAAGTAGGTCTCAGCTCAGGTACGTGTGAGAGTGTTTGGTTTGTGCAACCGGTTGCATCAGCTCAGGTACGTGTGAGAGTGTTTGGTTTGTGCAACCGGTTGCATCAGCTCAGGTACGTGTGAGAGTGTTTGGTTGTGCAACCGGTTGCATCAGCTCAGGTACGTGTGAGAGTGTTTGGTTTGTGCAACCGGTTGCATCAGCTCAGGTACGTGTGAGAGTGTTTGGTTTGTGCAACCGGTTGCATCAGCTCAGGTACGTGTGAGAGTGTCTGGTTTGTGCAACCGGTTGCATCAGCTCAGGTACGTGTGAGAGTGTTTGGTTTGTGCAACCGGTTGCATCAGCTCAGGTACGTGTGAGAGTGTTTGGTTGTGCAACCGGTTGCATCAGCTCAGGTACGTGTGAGAGTGTTTGGTTTGTGCAACCGGTTGCATCAGCTCAGGTACGTGTGAGAGTGTTTGGTTTGTGCAACCGGTTGCATCAGCTCAGGTACGTGTGAGAATGTTTGGTTTGTGCAACCGGTTGCATCAGCTCAGGTACGTGTGAGAGTGTTTGGTTTGTGCAACCGGTTGCATCAGCTCAGGTACGTGTGAGAGTGTTTGGTTGTGCAACCGGTTGCATCAGCTCAGGTACGTGTGAGAGTGTTTGGTTTGTGCAACCGGTTGCATCAGCTCAGGTACGTGCGAGAGTGTTTGGTTGTGCCACCGGTTGCATCAGCTCAGGTACGTGTGAGAGTGTTTGGTTGTGCCACCGGTTGCATCAGCTCAGGTACGTGTGAGAGTGTTTGGTTGTGCAACCGGTTGCATCAGCTCAGGTACGTGTGAGAGTGTTTGGTTTGTGCAACCGGTTGCATCAATTGGAAATAATTTTAGGGCATGCAGGCCCATGCAATAACGAACATGAGCTCTGTGTGTGAGTGCGATGCAAGACGGCAAGAATTTGGCTAAGTCTGGAACGCTGAATATAAAGAACAAGGAGAGATTACAAATGAGCCCCTAGCGGGCTTATATAGGGGCGCCGGCAGCTAACCGCACCGGGCCCCGTCACCCCTGCTGAACCAAAATGACTCAACAGGGAGAACACACTGCATACACCACGAGAGCAGCAAAAGGTGGTCTCCTCGAGGCATGGGAATAGCTCGCCGAGTGCCCGGGTCTCGACCGCCGAGAAAACATGAGCAGTGTCAAAACATCTCGGAATCAACGTCCAGACATCACAAACGGCTTTCCGAACATCGGAAGCCCCATAACAGCCATCGGGTCTCCTCGTCATACCGGTACAGTCAACCGGGTGCGCGGGTCTGAACCCACCGAGAAAACTCTCCTACCTCCTGACAAGCCCACATGGCTCCCGGAACGCATCGACCGCGTCTCGCCGGCGCTGTCGTAGGTGCTGGAGAAGTCTCGGTGCAGTCCGGAGGCCCGTCGTGTCGTCACGCCCTCCTCTGTCATATACCCCGAATGTGGGTATATCGGTAAACTAGCAGTGTCGGTCGTGACGGGTGGAAGCCACATAAACCAACACTCCCCCTGGCTGACATAGCCGTCCACGCCAGAACGAATGAGCGAAGGCATGGAACAACAATGCATGGCAAGCCATAACATGCATGAGTCAACTCGCACAAACACACACACACACTCGTCTGCTATCCATCCAGGGTCTCCCTGGGCACTGGCACAGCCCACCAAGTGTCTGGGTCTCGACCATGAGAGGAGTGATGCACACACACACAAACCAGTGTAATGCACCTCATACATATGTCAAAGGACAAGATGGTCTCCTCGTGACACTGGCGGTACCAAGGTCCGGGTCGCGACCACTACGAGCAATCAAACTCAATAGTATCATCATCCAAATACAGGATCAAGGGAGGATCTCCTCGTAACACGGGTGCAATGCACCATGTGTCCGGGTCTCGACCAACAGCTCGCATGCACAATGCCACACACATTATAGCGACACACTAAGGCACACGATCACATGGTCTCCTCGTGACACTGGTGCAATGCACCAAGTGTCCGGGTCTCGACCAACTGTGTGCTACCATCTGTATGCAGCTGTGCAGGCACGCAGCATGAGCCACATGCGGGATGCTGTAGATGCTCACAACAGAGCATGGACCTCCCCATGCATCTCCCATGACGTCGCGTCAGGTCGAGGTCCACACAACACTCCCCCTGGGCAGATGAACCTGGGAGCGATGTCCTCGATGGAGATGCTGATACATCTGAACAGATCCTGGGCGATGAGTCATGTGGTGTGTCCAACATGCAGAGATAGCTCCTCGTGTCACGTGCGAGTCGACTCCCTCCCTCAAAGACGAAGTGGTGTTTACGGCTACGACTCCTCATGTGAATCTGCATCACCTGGGGTATACCAGTCCTCGCGTGACTGCCAAGGGTCCCAACTCACAGTCTCTCCTGTCTCCGCACTGCCGCGATGCATCTGTGTACACCGGAGGAACGGGAATGGATGAGCAGCACGCGTGCGTGGATGAAGTGGCGGAGCTGGCCTCCGATACAGGATAGGAGACCCTGAGACACAAGGGTGTACTGCTAGAAGAGGAGAGCTGGAGCGATGAACCGGATCACCACTCGTGGATGAAGATGAAGATGGGGCAGGTGAGTCGGGTGGATGAAGGTGCGTGACTGTAGCAGAAGAAGGAGGAGCGATGATGGGGTCGACAGGAGCCGGGATGGCGGAAGCCGAAGGCACGCTCAGCATCACTGCTGCTGCCGGAAGGCTCCTGCCGGTACCAGTGATGCTGCCCTCCTCTGAGAATCGCTCACGTGCTGCCACCATCTCTCGCTGTAGCATGACTACACGCTCCTGGAGATCAGCAAGATCTGTCTCAGACATGTCGAGGTGGCCCATGCCGACCTGGAGTAGAATGAACTCTGCCTCACTGGATGCTGCACATGCAGACTGCACAGCTCGTGAGTACAGTGCCATCTGCATCTCTGCTGCTGAAGATGATGGAACAGGTGCCGCTACATCCTCCTGGGGGTCAACCAAGGTCGCAATGTGCTGAGACGCAGGAACATCGGATGCAGCTATAGGTGTCGCATCCACATCACAGCTCGTGTCTGTCATGCGAGGAGTGAGCGGTCGCATGCCGAGAGAGAAGGAGAAGGAGGAGTCGTCAGAGTCCGTAGAGCATGTGGAAGCGTTGTCCGTGCAGGTACTACCACTCTCAGCGTCGATGTGATCGGTAGCGTCACCAAAAGGTGAAATCGAGGGGGCAGAACTCAGCTCCTGCTGACGAGGTGACTCAATCTGCATATATGGATCTGCTCCAGTGTCCTCGACTGCCGCCATAATGGACACAGGTGTACAGGGCTCCGGCTCAGCAATGTCCGTCAAGGCGACCAACAAGAGCAGCTGGCGATCACGCACTGTCTCGCCGGGAACGCAAGTCGCTACCACCTGCTCGATGACAGAGTATGGATCATCATCTGACTCCGTCATGTATGTCGCTGCTCCGTTGTGGGTACGGGAACCCGTAGACTGTGGGAAGGTGGACGACTCCTCACGCTGAAGCTGGTCCTCAGGTAGTGCAGATGAGGCGGTGAAGCATGCTGTGTGTGCTGCAGCATATGTCCCGGCGACATCTTTGAGAACTGCTGCTCTCAAGAACGCCTCAACCTCTAACAGACCAGCCGGTCGACTCTGCTCATGTACAGCGACCGCTGTCGGGCTAGTATGAGTCCCGTGCGCCAACGCCCCTGGAAAAGTGTATGGGACATCCCGATCCGCACAATACTCCTCTGCTGCCGCCAGGTCGCTACTGATCAGAGTCGCGAGTGGCATCACCAAGGCACGTGAGACCTGCCCTCCTCGTGATGCAACCTGCTGGTGCAAAATGTCTGGCTGCTGCCCCAGCGTAGATGTCGACCTCGATGACATGCAAGTCCCAAGTACTCCAACATCTGCCGGAGTCGTGTGAGTCGTCCGCACACTCTCCCCCGAAAGTCCGGGGCCTCCACCGGACGGAGCCGTTAGTGGCACAGTCCAGGGACACCGTGCCTGCACTCCTCCTGAGGTAACCTGCTGCTGCAGAACGTCCGGCTCCTGTCCCAGCGTGGATGTCGACCTCGATGACACGCAGATCTCCTGCACTGGAACCTCCGCCGGGATCGTGTGAGCCTGCTGCCCAAACTCCGCCAAAACTCCAAAAGATGTGTCCTGATCTGTACGGGACCCGTGTGCCACCGCCGGGCCGCCACCAGTAGGAGCCGCGAGTGGCACCGCCCAGGGACGCCGGGCCTGGACACCTCCTGACGCAAGCTGCTGCTCTAGAAGATCTGGATCCAGCGCGGACGTGGAAGTCGAGCTCGATGACACGCAAGTCTGCACCATGACCTCCATGTCAAGATCAGACTCACTCCCCCTCGACCCGACTGCGGATCCTGTCGCTACTGTCGCATCACGCAATGCACGGTAACCACACTCCCCCTTGACAGGTAGAACAATGGAGGCCGAGGAGGTGGAGGATGTATCAACACCGGCGTGAGTACGCCGTGCAGAGCGTTGACGACGACGTCGTAGAGTCACTCGACTGGAACGACTGCTGGAAGACAAGTCATCGCGGGGTGGCGGTGTGGTCACAGTAGAGTGGAGGATCGAAAGGATGGTGTCAGCCTGGGACAGGCTGGCAGGCGAAGCTAAAGGGACATCATCGGAGGAAGAAGGAGGAGATGATGGAGGAGATGTGGTCGAAGAGGCTGTCGACAAATGAGTAGCAGAAGCACGCTCAGTGACAACGAGGTCGCAAAGCCGCTGCACCGTCTGCCGTAGGCCGCGGATCTCGGCGAATATGCTCGCCAGAGGTCCAGCTAGGGGATCTACCAACACCGGCAGATCCGTATGCTGTGGAGGACGCAGGCTCGGACGAGGCTGTAGCCAAGGTGGATGCCAGCCGGGAGGGCGCGTCCAACAGCGACGCCAACCATGACGTCCATCACCACAGTAGTAGCAGGCGAATGCGCAGCGCGCCTGCTCACAAGTCCGCGCACTCATCTCGTGCGCTGGACGATGGATAGGTGCCGAGGGCACCTACTCCCGGTGGTAAACACCAAGCCACGGGAGAGAATGAGGTCTGCAGGTACTATCACTCCTGGAGGTCACGGCGTCCGGGTCAGCAAACGTGACTAGACGGGAAGAGCTGCACTACCACAGCACACCCGGAGACGAGAGTCTGACTAGCTGCGGCGACCAATGCTGCTGCCACGAATGGAGCAAAGACTGCTCCAAGACGAGAAGGGGTGGCGGCTGNTCTCGTGCGCTGGACGATGGATAGGTGCCGAGGGCACCTACTCCCGGTGGTAAACACCAAGCCACGGGAGAGAATGAGGTCCGCAGGTACTATCACTCCTGGAGGTCACGGCGTCCGGGTCAGCAAACGTGACCAGACGGGAAGAGCTGCACTACCACAGCACACCCGGAGACGAGAGTCTGACTAGCTGCGGCGACCAATGCTGCTGCCACGAATGGAGAAAAGACTGCTCCAAGACGAGAAGGGGTGGCGGCTGCAGGTGTGGCTGCTGCTCCAAGCGGTAGACGACCTAGCCCTCGGAGACGGTAAGACTCGAATCCGCCGGCGATCCTACGGGGTGAAGTGCGCGCACATATCCACGGGCCCCAGGGATACGCTGGTCCACGACACGTCTCGAAGCGGAAATCGCCGCCGACAACACAATCCGTTGCCGGTGCAGAGGGTGAAACTGCAAGCGCTGCTGCAACCGCCGTTGATGCTGCAGTGGTTGCTGCAAGTACAGCTGTCGGTGAGATGACGGGATACTCGATGGTCCCGTACGTTTGGTTGAAATCGTCTTTTCCTCTCCCCCCTTTTTTTGTTATATTCTCCTTTCGCGCCCTCACCCTCCCTTTTTTTTCAACTGCTTTTTCTCCCCCTTTTTTTTCACTCTCTTTCAGTCATACCCCTTTTCGGAGTGTTATTACTCGCCTCCCCACCTTTTTCTCGATTGCCCGGATGGTGGGCGAATGGATAAAAAAAGGTGAGGGGGGGGGAGGTGTCCGGCTTGTCCGGTCCTCCTCCCGTGGATGCTCGCTCGCTCGCTCGCTCAGCGAGCGAGTGAGCGAGTGGGTGTGGGGGGAGGAGGGAGCAAGGGGGGGGGGGTCCCGTCCGCCCCTCTGACTCGGCCCCTCCGTCGGTCGGGCGACGGGGCCGACGAGGCCGAGGGGGGCCCGCGAGGCCGACGGGCCCCTCCGAAGGGCCCCTCGGAGGGTCTCGGCGGGGCCCTCCGAGGGCCCCCTTGAGAAAGGGAGAAAGGAGGGAGAGGGGGGGTGCGGACGGGGTCGACAGGCCCCCTGAGAGCCCCCCCCCTCAGAGGAGGGCTGCGAGGCCCTCCTCGCAGCTGCAGCAGCAGATGCAGCAGCAGGTGCAGCTGCTGCGGATGCTGCTGCTGCTACTGCTACTGCTGCTACTGCTGCTGCTGCTGCTACTGCTACTGCTGTTGCTCTGCGCAGCAGCTGCTGCTGCTGCTTGCTGCTGCTGATCTGCTGCTGCCTTGCTTTTTTTTTCTTTCGCTAAGCACGCCGTTGCACGCTGCTGCTGCTACTGATGCTGCTACTACTGCTGCTGCTGCTGCTGCTGCGGCTGCTGCTGCTGCTGCGGCTGCTGTTGCTGCTTCTGCTACTGCTGCGTCGCTGCTTGCTGCTGCACGCTGCTGCTTCTGCTCGCTACTGCTGCTCGCTGCTGCCACGGCTGCAAGCTAGTGCTGCGTCACTACTGCTCGTGCATGCTGCTGCTGCCAACGCGTGCTGTTGTTGTTACTGCTGTTGCTGCTACTACTGCTGCTGTGCGCGGCTCACCGCCCCTGTGGCGTTCATGTGCAGTCGCTTCGCGCTCCCTCACACTGCTGCCGGCGTGGCGCCACGTGGCGCGTTCTCTTAGCGTTTCGCCCACTGCTGCTGCTTCTGCTGCTCACACGCCCCCTTGTGCTCTGATACCAAATTGGAAAATAATTTTAGGGCATGCAGCCCCATGCAAGCACGAACATGAGCCCTGTGTGTGAGTGCGATGCAAGACGGCAAGAATTTGGCTAAGTCTGGAACGTTGAATATAAAGAACAAGGAGAGTTTACAAATGAGCCCCTAGCGGGCTTACATAGCTGCATACACCCCTAGCGGGCGCCGGCAGCTAACCGCACCGGGCCCCGTCACCCCTGCTGAACCGAAATGACTCAACAGGGATAACACACTGCATACACCACGAGAGCAACAAAGGTGGTCTCCTTGAGGCACCGGAACAGCTCGCCGAGTGCCCGGGTCTCGACCACCGAGAAAACATGAGCAGTGTCAAAACATCTCGGAATCAACGTCCAGACATCACAAACGGCTTTCCGAACGTCGGAAGCCCCACAACAGCCATCGGGTCTCCTCGTCGCACCAGTACAGTCAACCGGGTGCGCGGGTCTCAACCCACCGAGAAAACTCTCCTGCCTCCTGACAAGCCCACATGGCTGTCGGAACGCATCGACCGCGTCTCGCCAGCGCTGTCGTAGGTGCTGGAGAAGTCTCGGTGCAGTCCGGAGGCCCGTCGTGTCGTCACGCCCTCCTCTGCCATGTACCCCGAATGTGGGTATATCGGTAAACTAGCAGTGTCGGTCGTGACGGGTGGAAGCCACACAAACCAACACAATCAACTTTATCACCATTGTCTTCGCCATGTTCAAATTGCCACCATCTCTAGCATGTTGTAGACGCAACCTGCTCTTGGGATTGAATCCATCACCTGTCCCTGTCAATTTCAATAAAAATCTCTCATGTGTCCATCGTAAGATGTATCGTGCTCCCTTCCCTGTCTCTACCTCTTGCACGACTCAACCCCTTTCCGTGGTCTATGTTGATGTCATGGGGCCTTTACCTCGTGCTTCCTTTGTGGTCTTAATCATTACATCGTGTGTATGACCAAAACGTTTCTTGCTATCATTGGGTCTATGCTCTTCGCCATAAGATCAATGCTAGCCCCACTATTGAGGCCAGGCTTCTCCAGGCCTAAGGCAAATGGCATGGAGCCCTTCGCTTCTTAAGCACCAATGTCTGGACGCTAGAACCGCACCTGCGGTCAGCATCCACATCTTCCTCACCAAGTCCATGATGTTTTACGACTTTGCCTTTAAGGACGTTCTCATGACCTGAGTTTTGAACGATGGCAAAACCAATGTGTTGGTCTTTGTCTCGCTTGTGTTTAGATGTGACTCACTTCCGTCTTGCTTCCAAGAAATGTTCATGCTAACAAGCTCTTCTTTTGCGGTTAACTCCAAACCTTTCTTGGTGTTCCTCACATGCCCAAGGCCAAGCGCTTCTCGGTGTGATGCTGTATGGTGTGCATTGCAATCGACTGTTTCGAGTGCCCTTATATGGCACCTTTACCCTCCTCGTCTACCCTGGTGCATGCTGCTCGCTCTCACCCGTGCTCATGCCCAGCTCTTGTATTGCTCCATGTGTCACATTTATATTGCTGCCATTCATAGTCCATTGCGCACTTGCTCATGGCCTCGACGTTTCCACTTTCCCTGCTTTGTGCTCCGGGAAAAATACATCATTTCCCTTTCTCCACTTTCGAGTTATGTACATCGCATCCTCTTGGTCTCCTGCATGCCAACGTCATGGGGTCCCTACCTAACAACATCCTCATGGGTTGAGGGGGTTCGTCTTCTGTCTCACTAATGACAACTCTCACATTCGCTGGGTCTTTGCCCTCTTCGAAGAGAAATGCCTCCCGGGGCACTGCATAGTGGCTCCCCCAGGCTAAGCTGGCCCATGGCCTTAGTGTCTTCTGGTCGGATCATGACAGTGAGTTCGCGGGTCCCCCTACATGTTCTCCTGCCTCACACTGGGTGTCTCTCCAGGCCTCCACCTCCTACGCACCCAAATTGGACGGAGTCTCAACACACATGATTCAGAACCTTCTGGAGGCCTCTGTCCCCTACACATCCAGACGCCATGGGGCCCCAAGTTGAGACTCTCAACACACATGCTTGTGACATTCCACCTCACAAGACTGGAAGACGAGTGAGAGGAGAAGGAAACATGATGAAACGCCACAAACGTGCACTAATGTAGATGCACAAGAAGCACATAAAGCGGTCTGGACAGAGAAATGTTACATGTGGTTTCCGAGCACAAGCTCAACGGAGTGGAAAGGGAGTGAGGGGAGGGAAGCAATGTGGGGCCCCGTGGTGCCCCATCGGGATTTCTTTGGATGTGCTGTCGCACTTCGTCCCATGAGAGAGGGACGGCGAGAAGAGAAGCATCCATCTCCTTAAGTAGTGCCTGCCAGGGGCAGCCTTGCATGCTCTCCTTTTATGTCAATGAAACTGAAAAAAAAAAATGACAAATGGTTTATTCACAACATTTGTTCACGTATTTTTTTTGGAAGTTGTTGGAGGCGGAGCAAACCCTGGCACACAGATCCGAGTCCTCTCCGAGAGTCTCGCGTTCACGCACTGGAAATTTCCATTGAGTGACGCAAGTTGGGACGCTCCACGAGGGAAGTAACGAGCCAGGATCCCCTCACACGTGTCAAACACACGCACCCGGATCCGCTGGTTGGGCAATGGGCATGGTGGCAAGCCAGTCAGATTCGCTGCAACACAAACTTGCATCTGCAACCAAAGCGGAGGGGTCACAAGTTCAAGAAATCAGCTGCAAAACTGACACATCCTCCCTCCCCAGCTTCTGAGGTTCTCCTGGACTTCACCACTAATCCTTGGAACAGAGGAGAGCAGGAGTTTGGAGAGAGGGCATCTCGGGGTTGAGGCAATGAGCGAGATAAGACCTAGAGCACAAAAGGCTATGCTCTTGCAACAAAAACCAAACCGGTCCTTAGCAACCGGAGTCCTTTTGCGATGTGGAACGTTGTATGTTGAACTGGATGTGTACCAAACATTTTGTTTTGGGTTTTCCGCAGATGACTTCATACTTCGTTCGCTATCCACCGCAGCAAAATGAAAAACATAGCGCGCACGCGCGCGCGCGCGAGAGAGAGAGAGAGAGAGAGA
>SZWC01030774.1:0-23729 GCA_023375785.1 Penium margaritaceum | reverse complement strand
ATCCATCAAAATCTCTTGTTCTCTCAAACTCTATCTTGCCCTGCCCCTCTCCAGATCCGTCGTCCGTCCGCGGTCGCACGAGAAGTGATCGTAAGATGCTCAGACCTGCAGTCTATGTGGCGTCGTAAGTTCTCTCGCTGTCCCCACCGGTCCGCATGCTCGGCACCGATGGGCGCGGCTGGTTGGGGTTAGATTCGGTGGTGGAACGCTACCGGATACAGGCTTTACTCAATGCTAGTTTTGACGTTGCGAGTCCAGTTGTGCGCATTCACAACCCTATTCAAATGCCGTGTGGTTCTGGTCAGGTCAGGACGAATTACTTCATACCGCGGACAATCTTCGAGCTTTCAAGTATCGATAGCCCAGTGTCATTGGTGGACATAGCCGATGCCGTTCAGCCATCGATGCCCAGTATGGGACCCGCTAGGTTGGTTGAACGAGTCGGGAATACTACTCGGGTGCACAAACGTCGAAAGTGGGAGTGCACTTTCTTAACCACCGATAGAACATAAACTCCGCGGACAGCATAGCCAAGGACGAGGGTTGAACTTAACCAACCATTAATTATTCTCTCCAAAGGGCCACGGTCCAATGTAAAAACGATGAAAAAACCCATTCCCCCCTGTTTTGTTACCCATAACCATCATATACCCCTCTGTCATAATAATGAGCCTCATTTGCCCCCTGTCATTACAATAAGCCACATATACTCCTCCGTTGGAACAATAAGCCCAATCCACCCCTCTTCGGCAACAATAAGCCCTATCCACCCCCCTTTTTCACAATGCTCAAACAGTGACGCATGTCCCTGCTTAAGCATGGCGAAAGCGGGCATGTCCATCAGAAAGCAACACTCCATCGCAGCCATCGCGATGGAGGGCCGCGAATATATTGAGGGGTGGGGGAGGGGAGGGAGATTGCAAGTCAACATCCGTCAATCGGCACTTCGTCAACCGCCTCTCCCCCCCATCACCCCCATCCCGCACCCCATCTGGCTCTCGCAACCCACCTACCCACCCACCCTCTCGCCGATCGAGGCCCTCGCAAATAAGGGTCACGATGGTACAGGCGGTCGATGGCTGCCAAGAGGCGGAGGGGAGTGTGGTGGGGGAGTGTGTGGGGGACTTCGTTAGGGATGCCGGACGACGAGCGTCCGTAAGAATACCCCCTCCAGGAATGAGGATTGGGAAATCCTTGTTTGTTTTAATTTGTAGTTTTCCTTATACCCTCGTTTGATATACAAACTATACAAGAACAAACCCCTAATAAAATTTGGGGTTTTAAGGTTTATTCTTCCGCGGGCACCTGTTGGGCCCCGCGACAATGTGGTCCAACAGGTTCCCCTTTAAGACATGGGGAGTCTTGGACCCCCCAGGCAAACTCCCTACAACCCATAGAAGAAAAATTACAAGCCCTTCTATTGAGGAAGCTCTCATGATAAGGTGAAAATATTGTGATGTCAACATGTCGACGCCGTATCCATGCGTCATCGGCATACTATCTTTTGACAAATGAGAGGGGTGTATTGTTGATATTCTATGCGCACAAAATTGCATCCGTGTAAAAGGGTCGGATCAGGCTTATTGTTTCGACATGGGGGCAGATCAAGCTTATGGTTCAAGAATTGGGGCAAATGGGGCTTATTGTTCTAAGCGAGGGGGGATATGACTTATTTTTCGAAACAAGGAGTATATGGTCATTCCGCCCATGTACAAATAGAATTCACAATTCGACAATGAATAGAGACTACACCTTCAAAAGAAAAACAATAGTGCACACAAACGGAGTCCCTATGGCTCCGTACATCATCACTGCCACATCAACACCAATGCCACCTCTATGAAGTTGGTTTTCGTCTAAAAATCTCAACAACATCATGCCATTAACATAGCCTGTCATAGTGCTAACATTGTCTACTCTCAAGTCAGAACCATTGTTTCTTTATGTGATCCACCATGAACATGGCAAGAAAGGAAACCATACCAATCGCAAATAAAAATATGCTTGAATTATGGTCTAAATATTTTCTAGAATTTTATCTTTCTAAATACTAAATCCATTAAGCTTACAGTCCTATAATATGTCCCTAGCTTCTCATGTAAATGACATGCCATTTTTGTTTTATGAATGAAAGATTGCAAAACTCTTAGTAGAACAAGATCCATTCAAATCTTAATAATTTGCAGCCACATAAGTGATGTGTCGGCCATGAATTTGATCTTGATCTATCAAAAACCTTTCATTGTGATGGTGAATGTCCATAATATTTTTCTCTAGCCTTAATTAATGAATCCATAAATCATTCTAATTTCTTTTAATTCTATTATTACTTTATGTTACCTCAACATTTGAGATGAAATAAACAAGTGAGAATTCATGTCATGTTCTTAGATGTATATGTAAGATAAGTACATCATTCAAAACCTATCATAGGTTGCATTTTTGTCCTTTCTCAAAATTTAAACAACGTTAAGCATAGCATTGACGTGAATACCACACGTTTTTCTTTAAACTAGTGGAATCTCACTCTTATTGGAATTTTTTAGGCTTTGATTATTGCATTATTTTCATGATTCCATGCGGTGAAGATACCAGTTCCGAAACCAAAATAGTATTTTTAAAGATTTGAATTTATTTCCTAATTTTTTGGATACTTTCAATTGTATCAAGTTGTAAACATCCTCTAATTTGCAACCCACCAAGTTAAGAACAAATTTATGGTTTCTTGGCATGCAAAATAGTCTTGTGCATGGCCCTAGGCACCCGTGGCATAAAGGTTGGTCTTAAAGTTCTTTCCTCATTTTTACACAATATGCCTTTCACAACATTTTGAGACTTACCTTGAATATCAGGCCTTAACTCATTTGTCATTGTTATGCATGAGGCTTAACATATTCTATTTGCATGAGTCAATGTTATAGAAGATTCATGGTTTTCTAAAATCAAGAACTTAACACATTAAGATGGCAACATCACTTATCCTTAAGGAAAGGCATGTATATTAAGAAACCTCCTAAGGAATCTTCACTTAAAAGGTCGTGGCAAAACTTTGTCAAAAAGGATATGTATGATTACGTATAACAACTAGATTTAGAAGAATATTCCCTAGGTAGGACGTTTCCATTCAATATCTTACAGAAAGCACCAAACTAGAATTACTTGATGAAAGAGTGCCCTTCAAATAAGCACCTTCTGAAGACTTTGGGTATTACACAAGGAACATATTGGACTTCAAGCATTTCATCATCATCGTCACACTTCTAATGTACACAAACATAAAGGTTTGAAGCACTTGACATGTGATTGTTTTCAATATAATTAAGGGGCAAGTTAAGCTTTCCTAAGCCTTCTTCTTTTGTGGAGGGTGCCCTAATTCCTAGTCATGCCAAATAGTGTGCAAGAGTAATTTCCATTAGTTTAGTACCTAGAAATGTGTAACCCCTAAATAGTTGAGGATTTATGCTTGCCTTTGTTGAGAGGTGCAATTATTGCATTGGTTTCAAAATCCCATGTGGCAAAGATGGCATTGCATTTGGAACATTACAAAAAAAATCACCAATTCTACAATCAAATTTTGTGTGCATGTCTAATGGGAATTCTCTCATGTGCGGCAAGACAAACTAAAGCAACTGGCCTTTTAGCAACCTAAAGGCTGAGGTGCGTAACATAGTGTGTTGTCATGTGATCAAGGGTTTTGCATGGCTCTAGTTAGCTCTAGCAAAGAGGTTAGCTACTTATTTCACATCACCACACAGCTATTCTAGTTAGGGAGTCTTCAAGCTGACTGGGCAAGACAATTGGACCCTTAACATGAGTTATAAACTGCATGGTCATCACCATGCATGGAGCCTCAAGCCTTCGGTCTATGTAGATGAATCTGGTACAAGCTTTGGGAAGCCCCTTATCTACGTTAAAAATGTAAGTTTATGACAAGATCAACGGTGTAATCAACCTCTTTGTCAAGCTTCACTTGAAACAGCTTCCTCAAGGAGGAAGCAGCTCCCAGGGATATACGGATGCTAGTAAGGACTCTGAACTACAGGAAGCTTCTTTTAAAAGGAAACTTACACAAGACGTAACAAACCTCAGTCACCTAAAGGGATTTTCTCCTTTAAGTGGTCGGCGTACGAGGTCCACAAGTATAAAAGACAAAGCTCCTCTCAGTTTACATCTATCTTAATAATTTGTAAGCAGATACCTTTCGTCATGCTTTTGACTTTGGAGGTAAGATAAAGACCCTCCTGAAGATCCCTCCAAGGCCCTTATAAGCCTGGCAAGGCCTACAAGCCAGGGTGGAGGTTTCCCTTAAGGTTAGTCAACCAAGATATTATGCCAAAACCCTTACCACAATGGTCCAGAAGGCGTAGGAAGGCGTTACCCCTTACTACGCTAGGATTTGTGTTAGGTTAGCTTACCTAAGATTTTCATATACCAGAGCCGTAATCTGTACTCATTAAGACTTAGTTTTTCCCAACTAAGATTCCCACTTCTTTCTCTTGCTATTCTACAAGTCTCATTACTAACGAGCGAAAGATCCTACTTAAAAGGGTAGTGGCCCTTGCTCCCTATCTTACATAATCAATAGCCTAGAGTTCTTAAGATTCCCATGTGACGAATAAGTACTTTCTACTCATGAGGACATCAAGTAGACTACTTTAGTGTCAATTTATGTCTAATATGGCAAACTCTTCACATTGAATCTGAAAAACAATCTTCTCTTTAAGCGTCTTCATGTTTCATGTCTTCCACTGAAAACAAATTCAACCCTACACTTTTACAAAAAGTGCTATCTTTGTTCCTTGCACCTCCTTCTCCCATTTCTAAAGTTGAAAATACATAATGCAGAGTTAGTTTTATGATAGATTTGATTTTTAAGGTTAAAAAGCACTAATCATATCTAAAAAAGGTGTGAAATGATTTAACATGTCCTTACAAGTCAACAATTGAGCAAATGTTGTTGATGCAACAAAAAACATCCAACCATGATCCTCCTGAATTCAAATCTACAAAATAACTTTCAATTGTATTCCACATAGTTGGTAATGGCATAGGGATATGGAATGAGGCCCATTTGCTGAAGACGTATATTGCCTTACCGTACTCTTGACATGTTAATGTATGGGTAGGGAGCTTTCGGGCTATGTTGAGCGATTACGTTACAATGTGCACTTGTAGGGACTGCTCATCCGAATCATTAAAAGAAAAAGGGCGGTTATGTGCGACGCCATGGCCGACTCGAGAAAACAGACCATCTACCATTGACTGTCAGTGTTTTCGCCGGATATCAGTCACTTTCGACTTCACCAAAACAATTTTTTTTTGCAAGTGCGAGTTGTTTTGGGAGACTAAACTCCGCCTGCGTTGAAAGGGAACCTCCCAAGCCCCGCTACCGCGAGGCCTGGGAGGTGCCCGAACCTTAATAAAACCCCAAACCGTCGAATGTTACGAGGGGGGTTTCTTAAAACGATTTTTCCATCCTGATTTCCAGGGCGAATTCGGGTATGTGGCGAAAAATACTCCAAGTCAACGCCCGTTAGGCGAAATACAAAATTTTAGCTGGTAGCTGGCATAGCGTCTCGGGCGAGGTATGGCGGCGCACACATTTCCCGAAGAAAAAAACAAGTACTGTTTTTTGCTCGAATATGAACAATTGTCCATTTTTTTCCAGGAACCTTTCTTCTTGATCGAGAGAATTTGAAACATTGGGGAAGGAAACAGTGCATCGATTTGAGATGATCGCTTCAAGTATTTGAAATACACCGACATCTAGGGACAAAAACAGGATGAATCGACCGTGAAAGCAACGACTATAGACAAAGAGACGGCTATAAACAAGAACGGCTCCTTAAATCTCTGAGGAGGCCGATTTCGGAGGATTCGAACGATTATAAGATCGTTCGACAGAATCTATGATGTACAAGAATCAGAGCTATTTCATGACCGTACAACCCACCTTGCACATGCCATTAGTCGATGCTCAGTCAGCAGCTCCACCGCGCAACAGTACCTGTGTTTTAAAGCGTCTCAATTTATGAATGACGGGCAGAATAGGCAAATCTCAACGAGTACCTCCGCGCACATCATTTTGCCAAGATCGTCCAGTATTCATTCCGTCCACAAGTGAAATTTTATAGAATATAGTTGCATGTCAATTTTTTCAGGACGGAACACCATTATTCAAGGACAATTTGGACTATACCCACTAAAGTGAACCAGGTATACTCTCAATTCCAGATGAATTCAACCCTCGGAATGGGAAATTCATTTCTTTATTTCGTTCTTGCATAAAAAAGGAAAGGTGTTAAGAAATATGCTAACAAATAGATAAAAGAACACCATTATAGAAGATTTTACAGCATAAACATGCTACATCTACTAAATCATAACCTTCTTATTCTGAAAAAAAAACATGGGATTATTTCAAATTCAACCATTTTCACTTAAAAAATGAACATGAACAAAGAAAGAACAATTTGGCGTACCACAATGCTTCTCTAATTGAAAAGAACAATGATATTGGACATTAACAAGTCTAGGCACATGCAATTCATGAATGAATCCCCACTTCTCAAAGGTTATGAAGTTTCAAGAAACTATGCATTTCATCCTCAAAACAATCAAACCATTAATACTCGTCTAACACTTCTAAACCACCATCTTTGTCGTTGTAAAATGCTCACTCATTCCTCAACCCGTGCATTTTCCTTAAAAGACTTAGAAACAACTTAAAAAAACAATCTTCACATAAAGAGTATAAGAACCAATGTTTAGGGCAACTTTCATAGGTTTTATTGCATTGAAACATAACTGATTGACTGATTTTGAATTATGACATCATAAAAATAATCAATTCATCTATCTAAACTTGTTTACAAAAAACTTATTTCTCTTAATTCCTTCTCTCACATCCTCTCTCCCTCTCTCTCTCTCTCTCTCTCTCTCTCTCTCTCTCTCTCTCTCTCTCTCTCTCTCTCTCTCTCTCTCTCTCTCTCACTCTCTAACTTCCTCCCACATTCTTGGTGTCTCTCTCCATCTCTATATTTCTTGATCATTCTCTTTGTGTTTCCTTCCATAACAATTGATACCTTTTTCATTTGTTCCTAGTTTGTGTATTTATTCATCATTATCCCTCTATTTTTCTATCTTCCTTTCTCTTCATATTTTTCTGTTTTTTTCAATCAGTATTCTTATGTTCATGGACGTTTAACTTCCTTCTCATTTTCATTATGATATACAAGATTTAATTTTTTTAACATCTAATTATTTTCTTAATTCCTACCACCTTATTTGTAGCATTTTCAACTTCCTCTCTCTTTCCACGTATTTGTCTCTCTATCCCCTTATTGTTTTCAACACTATCTCCATCCTTACATACATCATTCTTTAACATACGAGCCAATCTGTGCTAAAGATTGCTTTGCTAAATCAAGGTAGATTTTTGTTTTCTTAAGAGATTAAAGTTTGATTTTCAGCTTCAAAATTGGAGTAATTTTTTCTTGATTGCTCTTATAGTTCACCCTTCTATGGTTTCAATCCTGTTAAAAATCCTTGTATTCGTACTTGACATTAACAACTGTACAACTCTTAAATGAGAGTGTACTTTGATTATTTTGTTATAGTGCAACGGAACATTCATAAGGTGATATTGGAGAACAAACGTTGTAGTGAATATGTGCACTAACCAATAAATTAATCCATTATGCTGGCTTGTTTTCTAGTTTCACTCATGTGGGATAGTAAACCATTTATTACATGTGTATGACATGTTCGAATATAGTTGGGGGTGGGGGTATGACTGGTACCAGATTCTAGACTTGTGGAAGTCTTCGAGTGTTCTAGATATTGAAGTATAGGCGTGCTTCGAACTCCTTGGTCCTGTATTAAAAAGTGGAATATTGAATTGCATGAGGATGGATCGGAGTTCATGGCTTATCCAAAAGCATGGTAATATTAATACACACTCACAAATGAACAATAAGAAAACCTACTCAACTAGATGGAAATCTTTACCAAATTCTACACTTTTCCATAAGATGATCTTTGGGATGACCATCGGTCCTCCATCTTTGGCTTCACTATGTTCATGTACATAATTGGGGGTTTTAAAGCCTGCAGTGACAAAGTCACCGCATGCTCTGATGTAGCAAGGGGTCTTGCTACTATCCACGATCTCTGTGCCTAGCAAGCAAACCTTGTACTTTGAAGTGCGGAAGCGGAAGACTTGGATTGAAACTTGAAATTGAAAAAATACTATCAAGTACAAGTATGTTACAAGGAACACAGCGTAGCTCAATGCTCCGACATAACCTACCTCATCCAAGGGCGCAACACCTTGCTAGGCCGTCAAGGCTATCGTTGTAAGGGTCTCAGCACGGTCACTATACTCAAAGGTAAAATGGCCTCCAGGCTGTCAGGGCAGCCTCCTGTCCACGCTTGCAGCCACTACCACACTCATTCGGTCGTAAGAGGTCTTGTAACCCTCCTAGCCAAGCTGGTAGAGTGCTACTAGGCTTACTAGGTTGACAGAGGGGAACTCCAACAGAGTCCTTCTAGACTCGATCAGCATTACACAAGCAGAGCTAATGCCAGACACTAACCCTAAGCTCAATGCCTAGACACAACTCCGGATTCAGAGATGAGCAACGTCTAGAGAGGCAGCCGTAGAAAGGCTGCTCTTTAGTCTTGTGCGTTGTCTCGCCACCTCTTCTAGGTAGTCAAGCCTTCAGATCGTCAAGGGTTTCTACCAACCCAGGCTGACAGAAGGCTCTCAGGCTGACCTGTGTCTTTAGGTTAGAGAGCGTCTGCAAAGTCTTGGTCTGAGGCATTGTCTTGCAAAGGAGGACTGCTGGTGCAACTACTCAGTTGTTGTATGGAGTTTTTGTAGTTTTTGTTACAGTTACTGCAGGAGTTACTGGACTCACTGAGTCTAGTCTACTTTTATAATGGGATGTTGGCAAGTTGACCAGCCGCACTATGCCCAGAGGAAGCTTCTTGCTTCAAGGTCATAACTTCCTCCTCAAGGATTCTACCCGTTCTAAGGCATGCAGCTTCCTCTTCAAGGAAGCTTCCTGAATGCTAGCAATTTGGCCGTGGTTCCAGCTGCTAAGTCTTGCACGTTGCTTCTCACGTACGAAGGTCCCCACTCTTGGCTCCGCATGCAGCTGCTCAGTCGTGCATGTAGTAACTAGTGTAGTTGCTGACTCCTGCATGTTGTAGGTGATGCAGCTGTTGAGTCGTGCATGTAGTAATTGATGCAATGCTTAGTCATGCATGCACCGCATGATGTAGAGTGGTCCCTGCATTAGAGACCTGCTTACATGTGCTGATGCAAGCGGTCCCAGCAGTCAAGTAAGATATGCCCCACCCTGACTGGTCTGGGCCAAAAACCAAACCGTGCTTGCTTGCACTACGCAGGTGCTAACCAAGCTGGGCCATCAGGCATGCACAGCCTTGCTGTGCATGCAGCATTCAAAGATCCAGGCTCCTCTCCCCCCCTTAGACTTGATGCCAGAATTAAGTCCGGCCTCTACATCTGAAATTCCTGGTCAAGCCGCACCCGTGTATTTATGCACAAAAATCCGTAACTTTGCGTACAAACCTCCAATTGTCGATTCAATTACGCCATGTCAAAGCTGTTGCTCACCGCAGTTATCGCTTACTCTAACACTCCTCTTGATAGGTGCGCTAATGAATGCAGAGGTTATTGCATTTTTTTAGTGGAGAAAGGAGTGATTGGTGGAGGTTTTAGCTGCCTCAAAAAAAAGGGTCTGCTGTCTAGAGAGACTTGCGAGCTTCTCTTGGGTGTTCTCTGGCTGTTGGGAATTTCTAGGAAAAAACGGGACGTGAATCGGTCGCGTATAAACTTGGAAACGCTTGATCTCAGCTTTCCTGGGTTTTTCTCGGGGCCGTTGTCTAGTAAGAGAAAGTTGGGTTGAGCAGAAGTTTTGTTTTGGGTGAGGCTAGGTTAGCCTACCCACTCGCCACCGAGGTCACTTCATGCAAAAGCAACCTCCCACAGTCAAAGCCATCGTGTCATTCATGCACGGGCTCGGTTATGCAATGGAAGGCTTCAGAAGCTTCCTCTGATGAGGCACTTGCAAGGCGAGACCGGTGCTAGGACCGCCTGCTAGGACCGCAAACCTGCAACAGCCACCCCTTGCCTGCGAGTATAAAAGCTTGCCGCCAATCAATCTTTTCGGATGCTCTAGCCTTTTGCTCCTGATGTCGCTCCAACCACCTACTTTGACGACTCTAGTTGGCTACTTTAGTTGCTTGCTCTAGCCAAAACAACTGCTTAGGCTTTATTTGACCATGGCTGAGGCAGCCAGCGTACCCCCACATCCATTCTTGGTCAATTTCCACTCCTGGACGTCCATGGAATTCTCCTCAGCTGGAACATCATTTCTTGGCCGTTGTAATCATCGTTACTGGAACTGAGCTGCTTTTCTTTAGTGGTTTTACCTTGGTTAAGCTGCCTAATTAAGGTCCGCATTGAATTCGACCGTTTCCCCTCGCCTCTTGCCGTTTTTTTTTTTTCTCTTACAGCCAATCGCCTGCGTCGAGCTGAGCTCGTCGCTCACTCACTCGTGGCTCCACTGGCCATGGCCACTGCCATGGTCGCCACCACTTGCGCGTGGCACCAAGCCACTCATCTTTCTTCTTCTTCTTATTCTATTCGTTGTCGCGAGTGGCCGGTTCACTCGTTTTCGGACCGCCGGCCAGCATCCCTACTACCACGGCAGGGGGCTTTGCGCTTGCGTGCTATTGCGGTAGTACCTTGCCATGATAGAGCATGTCCTTAGAGCAGACTCCTCGCCCAGCGCGTCGTTGCGGCGAGCTCGTGCTGTTGGAGCGACGTCCAACATGGACGTCGCTCCCATCCCCCCCTTGCTTGGCGCTCCCCCTCCCCCTTCAGCTTCCTATTTCGCGCGTGACAACGAGCTTTCTTCTTTCTTTCAAATGAGCTATTCGCATAACTCACGCTCCACAACTCGACTCGTTGGGGCCCTATTTCCTCACTTGGGCGCAACAGCCACTTTCGGCTTCCAATATGCCAGTTTTGTTTTTGATTGCTCGGTTGCTCTGATGAGAATTGCTTTAAGGAGGATTAAAGCAGTTAATTGTTGCTGCCGGTCATTGCTTCTCCAGCTACTACCACTACTTTGGTGTTACACCGATTGCTGATGAAGGAGGTTCCATGGCAACAAGAAGTAAACTCGCCCTGCGATTTTCTTGGGAGTAACAAAACCCGAAAACAGGGTTTTGACAACTGCCAATTACTGGCAGCTTTTTTTTAGTCCACCGTGTTACCCATAGTAGCCGTACGACGTCTCCCATTTTTACAATTACTGCTGCTTCTATTCCTGTTCTTACTGGTGGTTATAACTTCCACCTTCCAGAAGGCACCGCAACAAGGTTGGCTTTAAACCTCCGATCCACATGACGGACGGGCTTAGCCACATACTCGTCGTAATCAGGACAAGATTTACCAAGGCCATTCCTAGACCTGGACTCCTTGCCTTCACTCTGACAATTGCTTTGACTGTTGCATTGGTGCTTCAGCTCCTGTTGTGAGGTCATTTTCTACTGAGCACGCTGTTCGTGATGTGTGACTTGCGAAAGTGAGGAGCAAACTTGCTCCTCCACCAATGTTTGCCTTGAGGTGGAAATTCCAGGATGTGGTCCTCGTTTTCTCGAGAAGTCCAATGTCTATTTCACAAATTTTAATTAACAATAGAATCTGGTGTTGGGTACTTGTGAGCAGATTGTGCATGTTGCTTGTCTCCATGCATGCCGCCTTCGTCAAGACGGGCTAATTGCTTCCAACTGGCACTCCAGCAGGATTTTTCCATGGAGCGTAACTGCTCCATTCATGCATGCCACCAGACACGTGGTGGGCTTATTGCGTCCACCTGCCGCCTCGGCAAGATTTTATCGAGAAGCGCAACTGCTCTGTTTGTGCATGCCACCTGACACTAGGTGGGCTTGTTGCATCCACCTGTCGCCCCAGCAGGATTTTGTCTACTTCTTTCCTCGTTGCATTATGAGCTGCTTCAAGGGCTTGAAAAACGCCTTCACTCCACCTTCCCCTCACTTCAGGATCTCCTTTGTCGTTCCTTTAGCAAAGTGTGCAGTTGCGGTGGAATGTTCTGTTGGCGATGTCATGGCTCCTGTTACAGCCAACGTCAACCTGCAACCAACTACTACGTCGAGCTCCTTTCCACTACTTTATCTTTTTGTTTTAGGATTCCCTCCTTTTTCATCTCTTCTTCCTCTTCCGCTGCTTTTGAATCCATCCCATGAAATGGTATTTGTGGTTTTGAGAAGCAAATAAGGAGTTGCTGACAAGTGACCCCATCTTGGTGTGCTCGTCACTCTTGCGTCAGTGGTGGTGAGTTTCCCAGGAGCTGCCACCATGCTTTTGCCTCTCGTATCAACGTTGTGTCGATACACTCATAGCTTGTAGGCTCATTATGTGAGCTCTCACATGCCCATGGCTCCATATACGAGCAGCTGTTGCATCCTTGCTACTCTTACAAATCGTACGCTTCTCCTTGGCCGCCTACTACATTGGCAATGCATGCTGTTGTCGAGTTGGGTCCGTACAAGCTGTTGAAGAGTGAGCTTGTTACACGCTTTGAGGCTCATTTGAACCTCTGTCTGCTAGTGAAAACACATCCACCTCAGCTACTCTGTTGCATCATTAGTATTCAGCTACTGGGTTGTCTTCCATTAGATGGAGCATGAAAACTCCGTCTAGGATGCTGAACCGTTGTCCCCTTTGTTGGTTAGCTTGTGGATGCTTGGCGAGGCATCCAACCCTATGACCACAAGTGCCGACACATTTCTCTCAAGTAGGCACAATTTTTGCGACTGCAACCTAGTTCCTTGGTCACCACTCCACCCTGCATGAGCAACTACAAGACGGCTGCTTGCCTTGGCTTTTTGGCATCTTGAGTTGTTGTCAATAGCTTCCCTGCTTGTGACTCGTAAAGTAGTGCATGGAGTGATGCAGACCGTTGTGACATCATCACGTGGATGTCTACAAAGTACCGTTGCTTGTTTTCAGCTACTACTTCTGACGCTTGAAAGCCAGGTGGCACCATTGCTTGCTTTGACTCCTGCAAATTTGACGTTGCGGATGCTTCAAGGAACGGTAAAAGCATCTGCATGCTTCCTCAATAAGCAGATGAAGGTGAGTTTGTCTGTTGAGGAATCACACACTCTAGCATTTCCAGAGGACAATTGGGCCATGACAGTCATGTAGATGGCTTATGTGATGCTGATGAAACCTTATTCAGCTCCAAGGCCTCATTCCGTAGGTGGATCCGCGTCACCTGACGTTCATGTTGAGCTACTTGGGCAGCTAGCAGCTCACAGTTATGCCGCTCCCATTGGTAAAGAAGTTGCTGCTTGCCAATCTGTTGCTGTTGCTCTATGCTTTCATGCTTGAAAGCTTGCTCCCTAGCTGTCTCATGCTGACCTATGTCAAGTAGTACTCTTACAAGTGCCATGGATGACACTTCCGTTGCAGTTTGCTAAAACTCTGTCACACATTGCTACACCATGCCCAACTGTGTAGATCCCATCACTTACATCTGCACTGGCAAGAGAACTTGTGGCATGAACTTTGCCACATTAGCCTGCGGGTATGCTACGGTTGATGATGACTGAAGTTGTGCCAGTTGAAGCTGATGCTGCAAAACACCTACTATTGAGTGTGGGACAACTATTGCTAAAGCTGTGGATCGTGAGATTCAAAACTTGTGTCAATCAACTACTGCCGCAACACTTCATTTGGACGCACAGTATCTCCACGTGCCCTTACTTGAAGTGCCTCCTCTCTTTAGGGCTTCCCCTCCTCAACTGTTGCTTGCTCTCTCTTAAGACCACATTCCTGGTCCATGCACAAGCTTGGCGCTGAGAGGTCATTCAGCTGTTGATAAACCATTTGTGGGCTCTCCATATTGAGGTCGCTCAAAGTGTCCTCAATATCTCCATGTGTGCAGGGTCGCCACGTCACGCGCTCACCCTGCCACTAGTGAGAGATGACAGTCATTGTCATCCTTTGAAGCTTGTTTTGTAACTACTTCTACTAGTTGGCGACACGGGTCTGCTGCCCTAATCTTATGTTGAGCATGTGCAGACGTCTTTGTGCTCTGATACCATGTTGGGGTTTTGGAGCCTCCAATGACAAATTCATCGCGTGCATTGATGTAGCAAGGGGTCTTGCTACTATCCAGGATCTGTGTGCCCAGCAAGCAAACCTTGTACTTCAATGTGCAGAAGCGGAAGACTTGGATTGAAACTTGTAATTGAAAAAGAACATCAAGTACAAGTATGCTACAAGGAAACACCGACGAAACAAAGCTCAGCTCAATGCACTGACATAACGTGCCCCATCCAAGGGCAAAACAGCTTGCTAGGCCGTCAAGGCTCTCCTTACAAGGGTCTCAGCATGGTCACCATACTTTAAGGTGAAATGGCCTCCAGGTTGTCAGGGCAGCCTCCTCTCCATGCAGGCAGCCACTGCCAGACTCACTAGGTCGTCAGAGGTCTTCTGACCCTCCTAGCCAAGGTGGCAGAGTGGTGCCACGCTTACTAGGACAACAGAGGGGAACTCCAACAGAGTCCTTCCAGACTCGATCAGCAGTACACAAGCAGAGATGATGCAAGACACTAACTCTGGGCTCGATGCCTAGACACAACTCCTGGCTCAGAGATGAGCAATGTCGAGAGAGGCAGCCGTAGCTAGGATGCTCTTCAGTCTTCTGCATGGTCTGGCCACCTCTTCTAGGTAGTCAGGCCTTCACGTAGTCAGGGGCGTCCACCAACCCAGGCTAGCAGAAGGCTATTAGGCTGACATGGGTCTTCAAGTGAGAGAGCGTCTGCAAAGTCTTGGTCTAAGGTATTGTCTGACAAAAGAGGATTGCAGGTGTAAAAACCGAGTTGCTCTATGGAGTTGTTGTAGTTTCTACTAATGTTACTGCTGAAGTTACTGGACTGACTCAGTCCAGTCTGCTTTTATACTGGGATCATGCCAAGTTGACCACTCGCACTATGCCCAGAGGAAGCATCGTGCTTCAAGGTTGAGCTTCCTCCTCAAGGATTCTTGCCAGTCCAAGGCACGCAGCTTCCTCCTCAATGAAGCTTCCTGAATGCTAACAACTTGGCCGTGGTTCCAGCTGCTAAGCTGTGCATGTTGCTTCTGACGTAGGGCGGTCCCCACTCTTGGCTCCGCATGCAGCTACTGAGTCGTGCATGTAGTAGCTGATGTAGGTGCTGAGTTGTGCATGTAGTCTCTGGTGCAGCTGCTAAGTCGTGCATGTGGTAATTGATGGAATGCTTAGTCGTGCATGCACCACCTGATGCAGAGTGAACTTTGCTCCAGAGCCCTGCTTGCATGTGCTCATGCAAGCGGTCCCAGCTGTCTAGCTAGGTGTAGCCCCACCCTAACTGGTCTGGGCCAAGTACCCACCAGTGCTCTCTTGCAGTTGGTAGCTGCTCACCAAGTTGGGCCAGCAGGCATGCACAACCCTGCTGTGTATGCAGCACTCAAAGATCAAGGCTCCTTTCCCCCCCTTGGACCTGGATGCCATAGTTAAATCTGGCCTGTACATCTTAAATTCCTCGTCAAGCCGTACCCGAATATTGACGGATAAAAATCGGTGACTTTGCATACAAAACTGCGGATTGTCGATCCAATTGTGCCATGTCAAAGTTGTTACTCAGCACAGTTATCGCTCACTCGAACACACAAGACCTCCTCATAAAAAGAGGAGTAGCTACAAAGACCAACACCTAAACTTGAAATTTGAATGTACAACAAGCCAATGTCGTGGAGCCTATCTTGATGTAAATGAGTAAGTTGTTTTAAGCAAATAGAATTATGATTTTAAGTACTTTGTACTTTTTGGGCTGGTGATGTAAGCAAATGTGTTAGCATATTTTTGTTTTTATAGAATTGAGCCTCTTTGTGATAAGGTATAGTGGGAGATGGTTTCATTCTCAAGCTCTTATCAAATGTAGAAAAGGGGGGCTATAGAAGATAAAAGTATAGCTTGGAAACAATCTAAGTTATGGGTGTAAAGTGGGCACCTTTGAGGGTTCTACCTTGTCAAAATCTTGAAAAATGATTTCTACACAGGCACGAGGCAAGTTGAATGGATTCTTTGGAATTGCTCCTCTTTTAAGAATTGACAAGTGAACAATAACTTGAGCTAAGAATTTCAAACACTCCCCCTAGAGCAATGAAGATTGAACATTGGGTTGGAAGAAAGTTTATGAGGTTATGTGTTGAGAGGAATTCAAAAAAAAGGAAACTAAGCGAACTTTTTTCACATTAATGCTCACTTGAGGATGATTTCTATGAAGGTTGGAAAGTTATTAGTCTAAAAACACCTTCTCTTCCATAAGGAAGACGCTGATGAAAGGAATCATCCATTTTCATTCTGTCTAAATCATAATTAAATCAAGTGAAAACCATGCAATCTATGCTTAAGCTTCGTTTTTATCTTATGAAGAATGTTACCCAATAAATTGTTTTATATTTGCATCAAGAAAAAAGACTAATTTCTTAGTTGAGAGTAACGTGTGGGCCTTTTCCAGCACATGAAACTTTTGCCTACAAAAGTGAGCTTCAACCTACATGTTGCCCCAAATGGGCATTGTCAATGGGATGATCAGTGCACTCCTGTTTTTTAGTAATCAGTGGACATGCCCAAAACGCCATGTTGACAGTAGAGCCATAGTAAAACACTCCCTTTAGTTTTGCAAAATATCTCGCTTGGATGGCTAGGGCTCTTTGTTGGGCTTGAACCTTACAGAAACCCCTAGGCTTAAAAAAATGAAACAAGTTGTTTTCAGTTCCAAAAATGAGTAAAGGTTTCTTCTTTTGATCTCCAAACCTCATAATCCTTGGGGTGCAATTGAATGCTAAATCTTATCATGAAAATGATCTAAGCTACTCATACAAGCATGCTTCACAACAATAGTATGTCGAGAATACCAGAAAAACAAACTAATGTTGTCCTAAACCAATTGAGTTTTGTTAGGGATTTTGTTGAGAAAACAATTCAAAGGGACATAACCGGAATAAGAGTTATCATTACGACTCTAACAACGAAGGTCTTCACAAGTGATGAGAAGTGAAATTCCAAAAAAATGTTGGATATTCCCTTTACGATTTGTAGAGCTATTAAAATTCACGTTTGTATTTTAACTTTTTTAAACGTTCAAGAACATTGTAGAAGCATCTTAAAATGCATGCAAGTTCATTCTTATAAGATGTTTTCTTGAACCGTTCCACTTGCGATAAATTCCACAAAGGAAAAGATGACAATTTTTTTAAGATTCAATGAAGTTTCATATCGCAATCCTCATGACATGAGTTGAGTGGTTGACAAGGAATTTGTGACCAATCTCAAGACGTTAACAGTGTTCCAATGACATCTAGCTCTCTATTTCTTGAGAGAAAAAACCAGGTTTTGATTTTGTATGGCACAGATAAGATAGTTTGCATTGTACACTGATTATTTGTGCTTGCATTTTACCTTGTATCTCGCGTATGTGTGCGTGCATGCTTAATACATTGAAGATTGATAGTAAAAAATGTGCAAATCCTTTAAAATCAAGCTTAAGGACTTACTTCAATTGTCTACATTTGCATGTGCCTCTTATTTTGCTTGTTAAATGGATTCTTTGTTCATATGAAGGAGTGATGCTCTACATGTTAACTACTTGATCATGTAAATGACACGAGGTTAAAGAAAAATCCCCTCATTTTGAAATTTTAGTTTGAAGCATTTACACATTCATTAACACTTGCTAAACTTGAAGTTCGGATGCTCCACAACAGCTTTGATACCATGTTGAAATATGATTACGACAAGGGACAAAACTTACACTAGATTCTGGGAAGTCAAGACTTTGTTAGTCTAGTAATGCTTTAATAGGACATACGTGTTTTCAACTCCTTGTCATCGTACTTTTGCAACAGAAAATTTGATTGATTATGCGTTCATAGGATGTGACATTCCACGGAAAAGAAGGTTGTAATCAATAAAAACTCAAACATGAATGGGTAATAAAGAAAACATGACTCCATGGTATCCTTTAATTAGTTCTCTACTTAACCATACCAATCGCGTTGGCCTTAGCTCCAGCTCTCCTTCATTAACTTCACTATGCTGGTCAAAACATATCATGTTTGAAAGAAGTGGGGTAGGTATGAAGCTAAATCCGAAGGACAATTTGAATTTTTAATTCAAAACAACTCAAAGCGTAAGAGCCTTGCTTGGCGTAAATCAAGTAACTTTTTCTTTGCAAATCGAATAGGTATTCTTCAAAAGTCTCTAGTCTTAAGGTTGGTCATTTACAATAATGGGTTTGTATCCTATTCATTATGATTAGATGTACCTTGCTGTAAAAACATGCATTTGAATATGAATTTCTAGTGAAAGCCTTTATAGTTTTAGTAAAGAGGGCCTTGAAGAGGTAAGGTATCCCTAAGAAGGGTTCTAAGAGATGTGTGCAAAGTGGTCACCTAGGAGGGTGTTACCTTGTGTAAAGGCTTGAACATGCATTCTTTAGACTTGGCCAAATGTTTAAACAAATGGACCTATGGACAATAAACTCATCAACAAATTTCAAGCATTCCCTCCACCAGATAACAAAAACACCGTTTTGATGGGAAGTTTAAGATGTGTGTTAGTGAAATAAGGAGACAAGAAATTACTTAGAAATTCTTGAAATTGATGCCTTCTTGAGGATTATCTTGATGAAGGTAGATACCTTTCACTTTCTATTAAGACCTTAAACTTCATGTGGCATACATATGTGAAAAAACTGTGACGGTTTCATTTTGTATAAATGCAAGCTGAAACGACTAAAAGGCGTGCAATTAAACAACGTTGTCCATTTTTATTTGAAAGGTGAACGTGTACTGAATCTACTTTCTTTACAAGAAATGACTTTGCGGGCCTTATTCTGGTGCATGAAAAACGTGCATGCAAGCAATAGATCCTAATACACCAATTGGCCCATCATGGGCCATGCTAGTTTTATGACAAGAATTGAGAATGGCCCCAGGAACTCACTATGTCAAGAATCTAGTTGACATCAACCACAATGCAAAGTGACCATTGAGCCATGAAACAAGGCTTGTTTAAGCCTTTATAAATAGATTGATTGGTGGGCTAGGGCTCCGAATCAGAGTTCAAGCCCAAGGAAACCTTTAGTGCCCAAAAACGTGTTATTGTTCTAAGTCATACTTTTTTTCCTTAGCTCCAGGAGTCCGTACTGTTTCGAGTATGACTGAAAGTTACCATTGTCCAAGTAAAATGTCTCAAGCTAGTCATAGAAACACGCTTCACAAGTTATGTTTTCAGGAAACACCATAAAAAACATGAAAGTATTTTTACGGAGCGAGTGAGTTTGATTGGTGGATAAAAATACAAACACCTATGTGAGGAACATGAGCTAAAGAAGAATGATGAGTAAAACATAAAAAATGAAAGAGTTTGTAATACATTTGAAGTGAAACTATTAAGAAATGTTGGATTCAGATTTTAATATATTTACAACAAAACAATGTCTAAAGGTAGACAATGCCATTATGTCCCATGTTTTATTGAGTTTCAAACACGTTTGTACAAGGGTCTTCTATTAGCTAGATTTTTTACTTTCTAAGGATTCTTTTAGTATTTTACTTGCACCATTTCCCAAAAGTGGAGGATTAATATCTTGAGCTTTCATTCCGTTCCAGGTCCCAATCTTCGTTGCATGAGTTACGTCATGGGTAAGAAAGCTTTTTCCAATCCTNGAAGTGAAACTATTAAGAAATGTTGGATTCAGATTTTAATATTTTTACAACAAAACAATGTCTAAAGGTAGACAATGCCATTATGTCCCATGTTTTGTTGAGTTTCAAACACGTTTGTACAAGGGTCTTCTATTAGCTAGATTTTTTACTTTCTAAGGATTCTTTTAGTATTTTACTTGCACCATTTCCCAAAAGTGGAGGATTAATATCTTGAGCCTTCATTCCGTTCCAGGTCCCAATCTTCGTTGCATGAGTTACGTCATGGGTAAGAAAGCTTTGTCCAATCCTCGAGTGGGAATGAAGTTTCAAAACATCATGGTGTGATGGGCGTAGGTGGATTCGATGTTTCTACTACCTTACTGAGTTGATTATCCCTTGCATTCAAGGAACAAAAAGTCTGTTTTTACTAATGGCTTTAAATTTTATATGTAGTTGGTCTCCAATTTCATGTGTTGTTCTACATCACAATCTATGTGCCATAATTCTTAAATTCCCTCAAGGAAGTAAAGAAGTGTCATTTTTAAATGAGGAAGTGTGAAGAATGAGAAATTATAAGGGTTGAGAAAAGGAGAAATCCCTCATGGTTGTCCTCGAATCTTTTTCTAAACATTGGTATCATGTAGAGGTTTCACTTATGCTTTCATTACTTGAGCCTCCACCACTCATTTTCTTTTTTTTTAGAAACTTAAAGCAAATATGTGTATTGTTTCTTGTTCCAAACCCCAAAATTAGAAGTATATTTCCTTAATGTTGTTGGCTTATGGAGAAATCTTGTTTTTAATATTTCTTGGACTGTCTTATAATCTGGTAAAGAATTCATGATTTTCCACTTTTCATGGTCCCGTTGTTCCTTCTCAAGCTCTTTTCCTTGGCGCTCATTTAACATCACAAATGACACAAAGTCTTTTGTAAATGTCATTGCTACCTTTTAGTGTAGGATATGCCAAACCACCCTCCATGTTTCAATCAATTCCTTGAGTAAGTAATTCATAAAAGGGGTTTTGGATACAACACCATGTGTTTGAGCAAACTTGTCTTGCAATTGTTTTGCTTTATCAATTAAGTCCTCAATCAATTTGAAGTTATTCAAGGAAAAACTTTGAAATATTGGTTACAAGGCATACATTTTTTGTGGAACCTACTGATTGATATGTAAATGTTAAAACCTTGTTAAATGCAATGTGTACCAAAGGATTTGTACATGCATATAACATGCTTATGTCTAGGTACCAAACATTGTGTAAAACTAGATAATTCTATAAATTGATACTCGTTGAAGTTGCAGCATGGTAACTTGAAACAAGATGAGGTTCCTTAACACACCCGATGTAGAACCTTCAAAGAGTCTTTATGATTTATTTATAGTTTAAAACCTTATGCAAGATTTTGGCACTGTAAAACTTCGCTATGTCCTCAATTATAACCATTGTTAATGTTAGAGCAACCAAATGTTCAAATGGATCAAAAGGTAACTACAAGTTTGGTATAGGATTGAATCTCCTCTGGGAGCAAGTTTTGGAGAGATCTACACAGAAGGGATGAAATTCATGTTATTTGAATGTATAACGTAGTTTTTCAATGGACTTAGTTGATTGGATTCCATAGATTTACAAAAATGTTCTTTGTATGCCAAAGATGGCAAGAAATGCACTTAAACAATTGATGAGGCCTTTCCATGAGCTCGAGTTTCTTCATGAAGGGAATAGGTAGCAACTTGGTTTGTAAGGTACTACATTTGATCTGGTGTAATAGTTATTCCCATGGATCTATCTTTTTCTTGGCAATAATCAAATTTTTGTAAGTCTCCTATGGAAAAAAACCAAAACATCCGCATTTGCTTGTATTGGTTTCTTCATGTCTTCACTTTGGTTTCTTCATTTATTGGCAAGATTTAAAGTTTGGAAATTCTCCTATGGCAAAAACTAGGACCACCGCATCTGGCTGTTTTTCTTTCTTCATTGTAGTGTTATCTTTTCCAAATTCAAGCCAACTTAACTCCCATGGGACCACCGCATCTGGTTGTTTTGCTTTCTTCATCTGTGCACATCATTGAAAAATCATTTTTCATTCTAAAGCATGCACTTGTGCTTGTTGATAGGTTTACTAAGATACTCTAACACTTCTTTTTACAACCTATTTTCCATTTGTTGTTATCATGGCTTGCTCTTTTCTTAATGCAACACCTGATTTTGATTTTATATGGCACCGCTGGGAGCCTTAACTTTAGCTTTCTGAACTTGTGATGCCTGAAATTGATCTTAAACGTCGGGTGTATGTTCTTGCATGCCTATTAGAACAATGTTTTATCATATGCATTGTGAAAATCTAGAACATTCATTTGACGGATATGACCAATATTCTAGGTTTCTCTTTTCCTCAAGTTCAAGCTCAGAGTGAGCTTCTTCATCCATGGTGGGAAGTGATCACTTACAACTAAACTATATTTTGTTTTCATAGATGAAAAGGGGTCATGGAAATTCTCCCTCAATTAATTATTTAAATTTGGAATATTTCAAATGAAGGGGTTGAAACGTGTCATGTACAAGTTTGGCCGGGGACGGGGTTGAAACGTGCACTGCATTTTATGCAAGCAAGATTCTACTGGTGTGATAACGTTTGAAGATTATAAACGTACTTCCAATTCGTTACCTATTTACTACATAACCAAACATTTAGTTGAACCTAGATTGGTTTCATTTGATGCTTAGTGAAAAAAGCATGTTGCTGGTAATACACACTCAAGAATGAACCTAAACTGAAACTTACTTTACTAAATGGTACCATGTACTAGCTTTTGCACTTTTCCATAGGATAAACTCTGGCCTTAGCACATTCTCTCCATCTTCAGCTTCACTGTTTTTAGGTAGAAAGGCCCTCTTCTGTGCAAATTAGAGTAGCCACAAAAGCATCCTGTTTTAGAACCCAAACTTTGAGTTCTAAATGACTTTATGCATTGGAGCCTTGCTTGACGTAAAGGAATTAGTCCCAATAATATTGAACTCCTTTAGCAATGTATAATATTGATGATGTTGATGTAATAAAATTGGCTAGTATCGTTTTTCTAAAAAGGAATGTACCTCTTTGTGAATAAGTATAATAGAAGAAGTTTTACTGAAGCTCTTTACTTAATTAGCAAAGAGAATGTTCAAGAGGCAAAGATGATCCTCGGAAGGGGTCTATAAATGGGTTAAAGAGTGGCCACCTAGGAGATTATTGCCTTGTCTAAATGCTTTAAGACGGATTTTCAAAAACTAAGTTGTATTTTGAAAGGCATTAATAGAATTTGCTAAACCTTTCAAGAATTGATGTGGTAACCATAAACTCAGTAAGCAATTTCTAACACAATAATCTTGGAGTGAAAAGAATTAAAATGTTTGGTCCATTTCTTGTGTATAACCTTCATATATATTGTGGGGGTCTTTCTTCTGGATCATATCCTTACGCAACGTCAAAACCTTTTGTCCCATATGTATGACTCATGAAACACGGAATGACATTGATTTATCATTTTCAACACACTTATTGATATTACTATGTACCTATCTATCTATATATCTATCTATTCATCTATCTATCTATCTATCTATCTATCTATCTATCTATCTATCTATCTATCTATCTATCTATCTATATATATATCTATCTATCTATCTATCTATCTATCTATCTATCTATCTATATATCTATCTATCTATCTATCTATCTATCTATCTATCTATCTATCTATCTATCTATCTATCTATCTATCTATCTATCTATCTTTCTATCTATCTATCTATATATCTATCTATCTATCTATCTTTCTTTCTTTCTTTCTTTCTTTCTATCTATCTATCTATCTATCTATCTATCTATCTATCTATCTATCTATCTATCTATCTATCTATCTATCTATCTATCTATCTAT
>SZWC01030770.1:9623-21196 GCA_023375785.1 Penium margaritaceum | reverse complement strand
TCTCCTTGTTTTCTTGAACACATAACGCCCACGACACGGGTATCGAGTGGTTGTTGGCATCAAAGAATTGAGCAATGAACAGAACCTGTTTGAACTTGTTTTTCAGAAAAGTGGCATCCATGGTGATGAGGCAACGCACATGGTTCCAGCCCTCCTGACAGGCCCCGGGTGCCACAAAGGCCCAACAGAACAACGCGATCTTGTCTTATTCTACGCACGTGAAGGTCCGGGGATCCAGTCGCTTTAATGGAAAGGCATAAAGCACATGTACAACATTCTTTAACCCAAGGATCTTCTGGCAGCCTATAGAACGGTGGGAAATAGGTTATGACAGCAAACATACTAACCTCTGCTACATAGGCTGGGAGTAGGGACCACCGGGTAATGCAGTTTTTTTGCCTGTGCATGCCGCAACAATCTGTTGCAACACCTTTGTATCAGTCAAGGACTTCTTCGTCATCATCTGCTCAATGTGGAATAGCACGCATGCTCCATGGAGTGCCTGACTACCCTTCTTGGTCGTGGGGGTGCACTTGTGGTCATCCATATACTTGATCACGGTGACGTTGTCGTGCTCGCTAGCAGCGCGCCTTCAAGAGCCATGGGCAGCCCACGGTCTTCTAAGGTTTACAGCGGAATTCCATTCGAGTTGGCTCACTGAGAACCCAGGAGAGAGGCATGTTGTGGTCGACAGCATAATCTTGAACACCATGTTGATGGGCCTCCATGTTGCGGAAGGCTCGGCCACCCGGGAAATCCATGCATCTTGTTGTATGCTTGAGTGCATGAGCATGAGCAACTTGTACATCTTTGCTGATCTTCTCCGGCAGGGGCGGCGGAGTTTCCTCATTAGATGACCTCGCAAAGAAGACATGTACTACAAATTCAGGCACATGTAGGGAAACCATTCACTACAACATACAGGGTGAGGTGGCAAGCGGGCAGCGTACTTTGACATCGCAGCGTCCAACATCGCTGGATGCAAAGCCAATTCTACACACATAGAGGGTTCAATTCACCCACACACTAACCACAAAACAAATGGACATGTTGACTTTCTCCAAGTCACATCGTGTGCTCTTCAACTCTGTCTAGAGATCGCGGAGTCAGCACTCCACAACATTCGCGTGACAGTTGTATTTGTGCTCCTCCCACTCGGTGAATATGACGGAGGACTGAGGGTGTAGCGGGACACAACAAACTTGGGAGGGCCGTCGTCCTCGTCATCTGGTTAGTCGCCTCCAGTGGCGTAAAAAGTGGCGGCCATCTTGGCCAAAAATGGGTATAATAGTGTTTGGCATGCGTTTTAAAATATGCATCCTGTCCACCATCTGCACTTGGCATACCCACCCGTTGTTAGGGCGAGGAGGGAAGCCATTCTGGAGACAGAGGTCCGTTGCAACAAAGCGGCGACATTGGAAGGACATGATGAGTACACATGAATAATGGCTCAACGGTCACGACCCCTGCAGACGACGAGAGCAAACATGGAGATCGCATGAAGGTTGGCCGACTTACCATGATGAAAACCGTCGCAAACCATGCAAGGAGTGTGAACACGAAGAGAGGGGGAACAAAAGCTATTAATCCTACCATGTACCAAGGTCAGAACCACAAACTACGGGAGGCACGTCAGCATTGAGTGAGCGACATTGAAAGCATGTGGTCTGTCCTCAAGTGGCTCACTGCAAACCCAGGAGAGAGGCAGGTTATGGGCCAACTCGAATGGAATTCCGCTGCCCATCAAGTCGCGAGACCTCATTATTTACTCCGACGGTGAGGGAAAATTGGCCAACTGACCCGTCCCCAGTGAATGTGCCCGAACCTTCTGACAACTTTGTCCACTCTCACAAATCTACAACAAAGATATGATGACCCGTTTAGTCGACTTCTTGATGCACCAAGACGAGTATGTATTTATAAAGATTAATCTTGCATCTTCACCGCCGATTCTCAAAGTCCCCCAATTTCTTGACAGACCTTCTCGAATCCGACCACTCACAACGCGACTCCGCACGCGTCGCTTGAAAATTGATCCAGCGACCCCAACCATGCCTCATTCGTAACTCGGCACTTTACTTACATGTTTGATCATTTTGACACTTTTCGTGGAAGCACAATTGCCGCTAATTATGAATTCCTCAAGTGTCCCAAATTATAAATCATGTTCTGACCCGCAACTTCTACCGACTCACCATCTACTCTCCGTTCGGCAAAACACTTTTGTATAAGAGCACATTGGTGCTAGAGGGGAATCTGACTACTTCACCCATTCGGAGGACTGCCTCGCACAAGTGATGAGTGGATCTGGCATGTCAAAATTCTGCAGACTTTGTGACTACAACGTAAGGTGAGCAAGCGCAACCAACAACAAGCAGCGGGTCTTCAGTGACGACTTCAGTGTTGGAGGAGCAGAACGTGCCGATGCACGCAAACCCTGAATCGACAGCAAATGCTGGCGTGGCAGGCTATGCGGCAGCTGAACAAATCCAGTCGCACACCCAACGGCGGTAAACTAGCCGCCCCTACCAACAACCTTGACGACGACAACAGAGATGAGAGGTGGCACTGGAAAATAGGCGCAGGTCAACAAGGAATTGGAAAACCGGATCCCTGCACTCGTGGGGATCAACAACCATCTTCGCCAATAGCTCAGCGTCGCTATGGAGGCTCTTCGCAACGCAAGTGCACGAGAAGCGGTGCTCGTCGAGAGAAATTCCCAGCTCTTGAGCGAACCCAAAATTTGTTCGGCTCCACGAGAATTGTTCGATCCAGAAAACTTAAAGGGAGCAACGGTTTGGATGTGGCAGGTGAGTTTGAAGGTGTACTTTACCGTTGCTGAGGTCAATGACGACCAGAAAATTTTTAGCTCACGGCTACACTTTTGCGTTGCATGGCGCTAAGTTGGTGGTCTGATTTAAAGACCATACAATGACAGCAGAGGACCGGTGAAGCATCATCAACGGCCAACGGCGCCCGTCTCACATCGCCGATCGCAAGCGTTGTACCCTTGGAGCAGATCAGCCCACAGTGGCAAGATGTGTTGACGCCACCAACCGACTGGAAAAATTTTCCCGTGCGCGATGCTCGCACCTCTTGGACGGCTGAATGATAAGTCTAATGCACGGTACAAACTCCAACATCTCCATCTACAGTCCAGCATGGCAGAGTGTACTGGGATATTTTGCGAGATCATCACCAGAACAGGCGTCGCCCCCGACGAACTCTGTTTTCACTACAACGGCATCAAGCAAGATATCCGATAACCAATCGCCATTATTGGCATCCAAAACAACTTGCCGCAGATGATCGCAAAACAGAAGAGATCGACAGCGCCGACTACAACACTCACATCCGATAATCCTATGGTTGGCAACCTCCTAACCATAATCATCGTGGAAACGGAAGAATTCAGTCAGGGGACTCATCGACTCCAATGGAAGTGGACGTCGTCGACCAGAGAGAAACGTGAACCTATTACAACTACGAAAAATTTTGGCACATCGCTCGCAACTGTCAAAGCAAGAAGCAGGCCAAAAATGGGGAGAAGTCACTGAAAAAATGAGCCGCGAAATGACAAAGGGCAGGAGTAAAAGGCGCAACTCTTGTCCGTGAGGAGCGATCTCCAACAAATGATCGTCCATCTGATTTGCCTATAATGCCACAAAGGGTTCATGAAATTGCAAAGTTTGATGATGGGTACAAGGTTGAACAAATGGAAATACTGATAAGAGTTTAGCCTCTATGATGTAAGAGTCGCATAACGGTACCAACACTATCGGATGGAGGAGCTTCGCTGAACTCAGTGAGCAAAGTCATGGTTTGCAAACTGGGTTTGCAGACTAAACCAGGGAGGTTCAGAGGAAACACCGTCGACAAGAGATTGCAAATGCGGAGACTTGAACAGCCACTACGCGAACAAGTGAGAGATTTACGGGATGTAACCGTTTGGAGGTTTTGTCTAACGAGCGATCACAAATTCATCCTCAGACAAGATTTCCTATACCGGCACAATCCGTAGGTTGACTGGAACAATGGCGACGTTTACGTGGAGATCGATGGCACCAAACAACAACTTCCGCGTGTGGGACAGAAGCCAACAGCGGAAGCAACTGAGGTGGAAGCAGCAAAGGAAGATGCGGTAGCATAGAAGTGACAACCTGTGTAACCGATCACTCAATGTGGCCAAGTACTATATTCGACAAGGAGCTCGTGCATGGCTCATACATCTTGCGTCAATGGAAGAAGTGATAGTGGCGGTAGCTGAATCACCATCCCCATCAGCCTCATCAACCCCATCAGCCTCATCGGCATCCACAAGATTCGCGATGGTACCGGAAGAGTTCACAGCACTCATACAAGAGTTTGCAAACGTATTCCCTAACAAACTCCCACAAACCTTACCTCCTCGACGAGACATCGACCATCGCATCAAACTGAAGACAGACAGAAGACCTATAGTTTAATGGGCCTGTCGAGTGGGTGATCACAAGCTGATTGAGCTGAAAAAGGAATTCGACTCATTGCTCAGTCATGGGTTCATTCGTCCATCCACATCACCATATGCCGCACCAGTATAATTCATTAAAAAGGAGTCTGGCAAAATGAGCATGTGCGTGGACTATCAAGAATTTAACGATGCTACCATCATGAACCACTGCCCTCTTCCTTGAGCTGACGTGCTTGTTGACCAACTCTGAGGGGCTAATATTTCAAGCAAAATCAACTTGCATAGCGGAGATTACCAAACATGCGTAACAAACACCGACTTCGAGAAGATGGCGTTCCAAATTCGCCACGGGCATTTTGAGTTCAGGATAATGCTGCTTTGGCTGATGAATGCCCCGGCAGCATTCATGGCGGCAATGAACAACATCTTCGCCCATACCTTGATGACATTGTCATGGTGTACCTTGTCGACATTTTGGTGTACACATGCACCGTGGAGGAGCACGATGGACATCTTCGAAAAGTCCTCAAAGTTTTACAAAGAGAGATTTTTTTGGAAAACTCTCAAAGTGCGAATTCGGTTGCCGCTCAATCGAGCTTTTGGGTCAACCCAAGAATGGACGGATCACCGTAGACAATGTCTTTGTAGCAATCCCTGATTGGCCGAAGCTAACCAATGTTCGAGATGTTCAAGTTTTCCTCTGCTTCTGGAATTACTACCGGCGTTTTGTACGGGATGACGCCCAAGTATTAGTGCCTCTTTTCGAACTCACTTGAAAAGAAAATGAGTGGCGGTGGGGAGACTCCGAGCAAGAAGTGTTCACCGCTTTGCGGAACGCTCTCACTTTGGCACCAGCCCTAGGATTAGCTGATCCGACGGTCGACTACGTCGTGGCTACAGATGCGTCTGATCAAGCCATCGTTGCAGTCCTCCTATAAAACCATGGCAACGGCAAGCAACCAGTCGCCTACATGTCTCAAAAACTGCAAGGACCAGAGCTCAACTACGATGTACACAAGAAAAAACTGCCGGCGATCGTACAAGATATGGCGGTGTTATCTAGAGTGCCGCCGATGCATCATACACACCGACCACTATGCGTTGAAATGTTTGACGATGCACCCAAACCTCAATCAGTGTTAAACCCGATGGATGGAGTTCTATGAATTCGGGTTTGACTACGATATCGAGTACCGGCCAAGAAAAAAAAACTCGGCGGACACACCCAGCCGCCGACCAGATTCAATGCCAGAGGTGACAATGTTACAACTGTCGAGACCCATATCTCGAGCGGCTGTTCACAGGAGGCTACGACCAGCACGGCGGATAGGAAAAGGCCAAAATCTTGTACGCCGCACCTTATTGGCTACGGCAATTCACTCGCCAAGTGGTTGTCCCCTCGAACGACGAACTTGGCCCTATACTGCTCAAAGAATGCCATGACACAGGACCAGGTGAACACTTAGAAGAGGATAAGAGGCTGAAGAAGTTGGAAAAAAAGAATTGGTGGGACAAAATGCAATCTGACATGGCCAACTTCTGCAAATCCTGCGACACATGTCACCGACAAAAATTTCATTGCATGTGGCCACATGGAATTCTGTAACCGCTCCCTATTCCAATGGAACCGTGGGATCATATCTCCATGGACTTCGTCACGTTATTATCGGTCACACAATAGGGATATGACGCAATCCTTGTGGTTGTCGACGTATTTTGAATGATGTCCCACTTCATCCCGACAACAACCATCGTCACCGCCGTTTCTAAACAACATCGTGCGGCTACACTACGTGCCAAGAACCATCACGAGCGATGGAGACAGCTGACTCACCAACCGTTCTTGGCACAAACTGATGACTTGCTATGGCACTAGAATTCATCTTTTGACGGCGCTTCATCCTTAAATTGACGGTCAAACCATGCGGACGAATTAGACGCTCCAACAACTTCTCCCAACACAATGTGGACCTGACGAGACGGATTGGGCACAAAACTCCTGACCGCTCAAATCACATAAAACTCGGCAGTTTCTACCGCAACAAGTAGAAATCCATTTGAAGTGGTGTATGGCAAACTTCCCGGCACACCAGCCGGACT
This sequence comes from Penium margaritaceum, assembly GCA_023375785.1. Taxonomy (NCBI): domain Eukaryota; kingdom Viridiplantae; phylum Streptophyta; class Zygnematophyceae; order Desmidiales; family Peniaceae; genus Penium; species Penium margaritaceum. The sequence goes on along the minus strand of SZWC01030770.1, from coordinate 14,646 downwards.
ACAAAGTTGCACTAACATTCCCGCATTTGACGTTCAACACTAAATTTCTCTACCATCTAGGAAGAAACATATCAGATTCTGGCAAAGACACAAGCTGCAATGAACTGAGCAGCTAGCTATTGTTACAGCAATGACATGTTTGCCGCTAGCGACAGAGTCCTTCTCACCTGGGCAAACATCAAACGCCACGGAGCCGACTGTTTGAAGCTCAAACTCGGATGGTTGGGACCGTTTGATATCGAGCGCATAAAAACTCCCGTCGTTGCGCTACTCAAACTCCATGACACTATGCAAGTTCATCCAGTGTTCCATGTCAGCAGACTCAAGCACTACGGAGACCACGAAGAGAACTTCCCTAGCAAGGATGTCCCTTCCCCTCATTGCATCCAAGTAGACGAGGACACAGAGTACGCCATCGAGGACATCCTTTGCCATCAACGACGAGGCAAAATGAAATAATATCTTGTGAAGTGGCACGGCTATGGCATTGCGCACAACAGCTACAAACCCTACCACAACCTCCGAGACGCCGATCACCTAATCCACGTCTGTTACTATCGTCATTGGGCCACATTTGTACGCGCGCCAGGTTGTCATGGCTAAAAGGGGTGGAAGTGTTACGTACCCGACATACACGAGTCCTTAACCGTCCCCAGCGGGCATTTCTATTAATACACAAACCCGTTGCGTTGCAAGACCTCCATGTTCACTCCAACGGTCAAGGAAAAACAAGCCAACTTTCCCCACTCCCAGTGTATCTCCCTGAACCTTCTGAGAACTCTGACCACTCTCACGAATCTACGACAGAAGTATCACGACCTTGCGGTCAACTTCTCGACGCACCAAGACGAATCAGGATGTATGAAGTTGCATCTCGCAACTTCATCGTTGATCCTTGAATTCCTCCAATTTCTCGGTAGACCTTCTTGAATTCGTCCGCTCACAACTGGACCCCGCATGCGTTGCTCGACAATCCAACCAACGACCCCGACTATGCCTCATTTGTAACTCAACATGTAACGGGTCAAGTCTCCAGCTCCTGCTTGAAAGTCATCGTCGGAGTTCACAAAATGGTGTTCTCTGTCTGTGTCTGGGGTTTACCCCCTCCGCAGGACTGAGGGGCAATCGTCGTCAACGACCCAGAGGGGGGAGACTCAATTTTTTTTTAGTCTCCGGAGGTCCATTTCCGTTTTTAACCTTAACCTAGTTTTGGGACCCAAACCAAGGGTTTTTACCTCAAACTCGTACATTCGCACGAGTTCTCCGGTTCCGAAACTCATAGTTTGTCCTACACAAACTCGAGTTTCATTCTTGACGCGTCGGCGCGAAATCGTCACATGCGAGGCACGATCGGCAATGTTGCACCGACTTCTCTGTTGTGCTTCCCTCATCCTCGCTCTCACCCTCGCTCCCCCTATCCCTCGTCCTCCCTTGCTCATTTGCAAGGAGGGCGAGGGAGGGGAGGGCACAAGACCACGAGGCCTCGCCCTCGAGGCCCTCGTGTCCCCTCAGCCGCCGATCGGGCTAAAGCCGCAATCGGCAGCTGGCGGCCGGTCGCTTGAACGGCGCCCGGCCGTCCAGCCGACCGGAAGCGAGCTGGCCGGCGGCCAACAAAGTGCTGGCCACTGGCCAGCCCTCACTAACACGAGGGTTGGTGCGCAACCACCCCCAGCTTCACCAAAGAGGGAGGGCTGAGCCTGCCCTCCCGTTACATTCCTCCCCACTTAATATGAACCGTCCCGGTTCATGAACGATAAACGAAATTGTTAGCCAGAAATTCATCGACATTGTGAAAGAAAATTGAATAATTTCAAGCACCAAATAAACATGAACACGTGCATGGCACTTGGACCTAAGCTACAGCTTGTTGGTTAGCACGGCTAGCGGCCTGTCCCCTTTAGGCTGGAGCGTCCGCGCGACAACCATGTTGGGCGTCCCCAACCTCCTATGGTTGCAATCAATGCATGTCACCTTGCGAGAATGTCACTCTTTCCACGTTTAGGTGTTGCCCCTTGACATGCGTCGATTCGTGCAAGCTGCCAGCTTGCTCCAATACTGGTTGACCACCCCTGTGGGAAACCGAGACTCCGGCTCCCATGAGTTATGTTCAGGTCCACACCCAGCCCAATGAACAAGGTATTCCCTAACAACCCTTGAACGGAGAGTACGCTCTCGGTGCTACAATAGGCGAAGAATCTCATATTGGCCACCGGCAGTAAGGACTGCCGGTGGTGGTTAAACGGTTCCCTCAGCCGTGTATGGAGCCGACAGGCTCACATGAAACACATCATTTATCTTCATACTAGGTGGAAGTAGCAATCAGTATGTCAATGGCACGATGCGTGCAATGATGGGAAACGTCCCAATCCACTTTGGTAGAAGTCTTCGTGCCCCTGGCGACTTCAGCCGAACATTCCTCGTGCTTAGCTGTACTTTGTCACCGATGTCAAACAAGACCTCACGGCAACCTTTGTCGTCATACCCTGTTGCTTGAGGTATTTGATTTTATTTTATTTTCTGGTCATTGAAATTGTGTCAAAAATTCGTTTGATTAAATTAAAATGTTACATGAATAATTTGAATGTTTTTTTTCGGTGAAATTATGGTACATGAAATGTTCACTCGTGTTTCATATCACATGTTTGTTCACATTCTCCGTAGAGTCATTTGTGGTAGGGAACGGCAGATAGGCGGTGAACAACCACCCATGCAAAGTGATAAACCCAAACGACATGAAACACACCTAGACCCGTCGGTGGTCCTCAGATTTTCTTTGTACAGTGGAATATCTCATTGAATTATTGGATTTCTGCAAAGATGATCATGGACCTTTTGTTGAATTCTATGTGTCATTTGAATGCCAATGCAATTAGGATTCCAAAAATTATACTGAACCCAATCTTTTCATGTAATTCATAGATCTCATAATTAGGCAAACCTATATGGTTGAATTCTTTGAGCACTAGGGTATGCCTTTTGTCGTTGTTGAGAAGCTTGAAGGTGACCCTTCGCCTCCTGTAGCAAGGAGACTATGTGCTTGGCAAAGGCTTGAGCAGAAAGAACCTGTCCTCCTGTACTCCTACTCTTCACCAATGAAGAGGGCACCATTGGATACCGGCCATTGTTCAACACAAACAATGTGAACTGTGTAGACTCGTTCACCAAGTTATTCACCGCAAACTATGTCGATGCTAGGAATTTGTCCCAGTCATGCATGGCAAGGTCCACATACATGCGAAGCATTTATTCCAGAGTGCGGTTCATGCACTCTATTTGTACGTTAGTTTAAGGGTGAAATACTGACGACATTTGCGACTCACTGTCGAAGTACTCGTGCATCTTTTGACATAACTTACTAGCAAACTTTTCATCTCGATCGGAGATAATGCGCAACGACAAGCCGTGGTGCTTTACGACACCCTCAAAGAAGAAACGAGCGGTCTCCTCTGCGTTCACATCAGTGGTTGTAGGAATGAAGCGTATCATCTTTGTCAAAAGATCCACAACCACTAGTATTGCATCGTGGTTACGGGGCGTGTCCGGAAGACCAATAATGAAGTCCATCCTGGCACACTCCCATGGAGTCCGAAGAATGGGGAGCTGTTGGAGGAGTCCAGCAGGCTTCTTGTTACTCGCCTTATTCCGAAGACATGGGTCGCATGTCATGCAATACTTACGGACATCGACACTCCATCCTGGCCACCAATACTGGTCCGAGTGTGCTTGTCCGGTCTTTCGAGGTCCCACAGGACCTGCGACCAGCGGGTCGTAGAACTAGGAGATAACCTTTGCTCGAAGGTCTACCGAGTTTGGCACAACAACTTGTTCTCCATCCCAGAAGATACCTGCGGCCTCCACCAAGTCGTACTTGTCCAGATTTTGAGAGTCTTGAAACCAAAAACCCACACAGTATCACATCCGGATCCTGTTTACAAAACCATTGTAATGGATAATCTCTCATGGTGGTTGCCACAAAGGTGCAGGGGGTCTGTTGATTGTACTATTGCTTTTTCAATTGCCACAAAACACCCACTGAACTAGGCGGTTGCTTTAACTCCCAGAGGCTGTCGACTTATTGGATCAGCCACATTGATGCGTCTTGGCCAGTATTTCCATGTGAACGAGAATCGGCTCAGGTATTCGCTCCAACGTGCCTGTCGTCTTGACAAGTTCGGTTGCGTTTGGAAAAACACGATTGGGTTATGGTCAGTCTCGACCGTCGCACCCCCTTGAGCACCCTCGAGCTAACAACGCCACAGGTTGAAAGCGTGTACTACCGTAAGGAGCTATTGTTCCCTAGTCGTGTACCTCGTTTCCACGGGGATGAGCTTCCAGCTCTCATATGCAACTGGGTGACCATTATGCACGAGGACGGCTCTTTGTCCTACAACCGACGCATCACATCAAACCTCCCACGGTTGCAATGGATCCGAAAGAGATAGGACGGGCGCTGTGGATAGATGTTCTTTGACTTTGAGAAAGGTGTTCTCGCAATCAAATGCCCATTCCCAGTGCACGTCCTATCGCGTGAGCCTGGTTAGCGGTGATACCATGGTCGAATACCATTGCACAAACCATCAAAAGTAGTTTGCAAGGCCGAGGAAAGAATGGATCTGCCCAACATTTTCCGGGCGTGGCCAATCTACAACGGCTTGGACCTTTTGTGGGTCGACACGGAAGCCGTCCTTGTCGATGATGTGTCCAAGATATCCGAGCTCATCTTGTACAAACTTCCACTTGCTCACTTTCGCATAAAAAGTCTGTTCTCGGAGGAGTGCGAAGACTTCGCGTAGATGTTCTATGTGCTCTTCCATTGATTTGGAGAAAACCAAGATATCGTCCAGGTAAACCAAGATAAACTGAACGAGATCGTTGGCGAACGTTCAGTTCATTTCTCCTTGGAAGGTTGCCGAGGCGTTCGTAAGCCCAAAGCATAACACCCGGAATTGATAGTGTCCCATGTGCGTTCAAAACGTAGTTTTGGGAACATCATTTGCCGTGATGCGAATTTGATGGTACCATT
>SZWC01030769.1:0-20992 GCA_023375785.1 Penium margaritaceum | reverse complement strand
TGACTGACAACATCACAACACTCCCCCATGACCCGATGGTACGCATGTCCATACACGTGCAGAACGCGTGCCGGTGCAACACAGAGTGCTCAACAGGGACCCGGACAATCACCCACTCTCGGACAGGGGTCGCAATCCGACGGAACGAACAGCCCCGAGGAACTTCCCACGTGCCAGTGCCTTGGTCAGGAAGTCAGCGCGCTGCAAGTCTGTGCCCACCCAGACGATGGAGATCAACTGCCGCTCCACCAGATCGCGCACGAAATGATACTCGACAGCGATGTGCTTCGTGCGTGCGTGGAACACACCAGAGTTCTCAGCGATCGCGAGAGCACTCTGGTTGTCGCATCGGAGGATGATGGTAGGCACGGACTGACCCAAGCACTGGAACAACCGCTGCAGCCACACCGCCTCAGCGGCGCCAGCGCCCAGAGCAACATACTCAGCCTCTGAGGAGCTGCGAGCAATGCACCCCTGCTTGCCGCTGCGCCAAGACACAGCGGTGCCACCAAGCAGGAACACGTAACCCGTGCGGCTGCGTCCATCAGGACTCCATGCCCAGTCGCTGTCGGTGTAGCCATCTACCACAACCGAGCACTGTCTCCGAAAGCAGAGACCGTGATACGGTGTGGAGACCACGTACCGGACGACTCGCAAAGCTGCGTGCAGAGCGCGAGCCCGAGGGGACTGACTGAACTGTGCGAGTAGGTTGACAGCGAACGCAATGTCGGTACGCGTGGTCGTGGCCAAGTACATCAGTGAGCCAATGATGCGCAAGTACAGGGTCACGTCCACAGTCTCGCCCAGATCGGCTGGGTCTGTCACCTTCAAGGCGTCCTGCCCGTCGGGAGTGATGGGTGACGAGGCGGCGGGAACAGCACCAAGGAGGTCAGCAAACCGCTCCCCCACAACCTGTGCATATCGTGCCTGATGGAGGAGTGTCCGTCGACGACGATCACGCACAATCTCCATCCCGAGGAAAACAGCCGCTGGACCAAGGTCCATCCTGTAGGCGGCCTGCAGGACCGCCTTGGCCTCCTTCACGGCCTCCAGTGAAGGAGACGCAATCACGAGATCGTCCACATACACCAGAATGGCAGTGAGGTGCTCGGCTGTCCGTCGGATGAAAAGTGACGGGTCGGCATCACTCTGGACAAACTCGGCCTGAGTGAGGGTGCGAGTGATCTCTCGGTTCCAGCACCGGGGCGACTGCTTCAGGCCATACAAGGCCTTGCGCAAGCGCCAGACCTTGTTCCCTTCGACCTGAAACCCAGGTGGCTGGACCATGTAGATCTCCTCCTCCAAGGTGCCGTGGAGGAACGCATTGTTCACATCCATCTGGTGCAGCTCCCAGTCATGGTGAGCGACCACACCAAGCAGCGCGCGAGCTGTGGTCATGCGGCCAACAGGGGCAAAGGTGTCAGTGAAGTCGATCCCCTCAACCTGAGAGAATCCCTTGGCAGTCAAGCGGGCCTTATAGCGGTCCAGTGAGCCGTCAGGCTTCACCTTCTTGCGGAAGACCCACTTGGCCTGCACGACCTTCCGTCCCTCAGGACGGTCGACCAGCTCAAAGACTCCGTGCTCGCGGATGGCCCTGAGCTCATCCTCACAGGCGGCCCGCCACTGCTCAGCATTCTCTCCTGAGAGAGCCTCCTTTAACGTGTCTGGATCAGGGACCGTCAAAGGGGAGCTCCGGGTGGCTAGGACACATGCCTCATGGGTCGGACGGACCGCAACTAGGTCAGCGGCAGCTGCTTGTGTAGCCTCGTGCTCGTCAGCGATCAGCTGGTGCCCAATGGGACAAGCTGGGTGCACCTCCGTGTAAGTGCCTTGGACACTTAGGCCAAGAGCCTTTGTGCCAGGGTCACCACTGTGCACGCTGCGCGTGCGTCGTCTGGGTGGCGCAACCGCAGTCAAAGGTGCTCGTGAGGCCAGTGGGCGGAGACGCCCACCTGGTCCACGGGAGTAGCCCGAGTCTGAGCTGACCGACGGTTGTGGCACAAGGAGGGCAGGTGCTGTCTCTGGAGACGCTGCAGGCGTGGGCGAGACAGGCGCGGCAGGCGCGGGCGAAACAAGCGCTGCAGGCACGGACGAGACGGTCGCGGCAGGCGCGGGCGAGTCAGTCGCGGCGGGCGCGGGTGAGGTAGGCGCCGCAGGCGAAGAGGCGGCAGGTGCAGCCCCGGTAGGCGAAGCAGGCGCTGCAGGTGCGGTCGAAGCAGGCGCTGGAGGTGCGGGCGAAGCAGGCGCTGCAGGTGCGGGCGAAGCAAGCGCTGCAGGTGCGGACGAAGCAGGCGCTGCAGGTGCGGGCGAGGCAGTCGCGGCAGGCGCAGGCGAGGCAGTCGCGGTGGGCGCGGGTGAGGCAGGCGCGGCAGGCGCAGGTGAGACAGTCCTGGCGGGCGCAAGTGGGGCAGGCGTAGAGACTAGAGGCCCGACAGCAATGATGGCTGGATCAATGATGGCCGGGTCAATGGTGGCCAGCGACGGTCCCACCCCGGAGGCACCCCCGACGGACTCACCATGTGGGGTAGACTCCCCCATCCGACGGGAGGCCTCACAGGTGGGAACGTGAGACGCTGCCTGGGTGAGAATGGCAGACAGGTCGCGGTACGACAGTGCCTAAAAAAACAGCGCGTCGCGCGACTCAACGATGCGGTGGCGACCCGCATCCCAGAAACGCCACGCTTTGGAGCGCGAGGAGACACCAAGGAAGGCACACATCCGGCCGCGCGGAGAGACCTTGGACCCCTGCTGGTCTTCGGTGTACCAGACACAGGCCAAGGAACCCTAGACGTGAGCAAGCCTGAGGTCCGCACGGTGACCGAACCACAGCTCATACGGCGTGACGTGGTCCGGCAAGGGACCATGCGGGAGGCGGTTCCAGACCCACGTCATGTAGGCGAAGCCCTCGAAGGCGAAGGACTCCGGGAGACCGCACTCAGCGCGCATGGNAACCGCGTCCTCCATGGTGCGGTTCCAGCGCTCGGACACACCGTTCTGCTGTGGCGTAGCAGGGGCCGAGAGCTGGTGACAGATACCAAGCTCGGCGAAGTGAGTGGTCAGCTCACCGAGATACTCACCGCCGCGGTCAGAGCGGAAGGTGTGGAGGGAGTGACGAGACTGACGCTCGGCCATCACGAGCCACAAGCGCACGGCTAGAGCGGCATCACTCTTGTGGCGGAGGCAGTAGACCCACCGCATGCGGGTGAAGTCATCCGTGAGGGTAAGAACATACCGACCACGGTCAGCGACAGACTCGACAGGGAGAGGTCCGAGGAGGTCCGAGTGGACAAGCTCCAGGGGACGCTGCGCGCGAGTGACGGAGGCAGGGTAGGTGCATCGATGCATCTTGCCCTGAGCGCAGAACAGACAGTCGGTCTTGGGCGGCTTCTCGAAGGAAGCCGCGTCAAGACCGAGAGCGGGCTGTGTACGAATGAGCCTGGACACAGTGTCCGTGCTCACATGACACAGGCGCCGATGTAACAGGCGCTGGTGGTCAGGAGACAACACCCCCGTGACAAAGACGCGGGCAGATGAGCAAGGGGAAGAGTCAGGAGCAGAGCAGCGCACGATGCGATACAGGTCATCCACAACAGAGGCACGCAACACAACCGTGGAAGTGTCAAGTGCAGTGATTGTGGCATCATCAATGGAGTGGTGAACAGAGAGACCCATCCTCGTGCAAGCACGGACAGAGAGCAGGCTGAGCTCGAGATCAGGCACGAAAAGCATGTCAGAAAGATACACGGGACCAGACGGACCATCGAACCGTACGACCCCTGTCCCCTGAACAGGTAGTGACTGCCCAGAACCTGTCCGCACTGACCGAACAGACCCAACAGGACCAAGCACGACAAAGGCGGTACGGTCGCAGGTCATGTGGTGAGTGGCGCCTGAGTCAATGATCCAGTGGCTACTCGCCTCACGACCTGTGGTGGTCACGGTACAACGAGCAACGGAGAACGCTGCCTCTGTTGGACGCTCAGCAGGTGTGGCAGGACAGCGGGACAATGCACGACGATGCGACTCATCCAACCACTCCGTGCTGTCAGACTCATCCTCACCAGGCGACGTAGCCCCCCCACAAGTACGACCACGTGCCACAAACACAGATGGACAGTCAGTCTGTGGACCACTCGGCTGTGACAGCACACTCGCACCTCCCTGTGAGCGAAGTGCCAGCAGTCGACGTAGCTCCGCGATGGTCTGGTCCCTCGGGTCCGGTGTGGTACTCCCCACGGATGGCGGAGGATCTGCCGCGGTGCTGCCCCAGAGGTCGCTGTGGCACGAGCTGCTGCTCCAATGCGGATACGCTCCTCGTGGATTGCCTGAAGACCGCGGGTGATCCTCGCCCAGTCCAGCTCCTGTTGACACTCAGTGTAGCAAAGAGGTCCGCCGCAGTTGTGGCAGCGGACCGCCCGTCCGGTGCCACCGGAAGGCTGCTGCGGTCCCCTCTTCTTCTACCCCTTCTTCCCCTTCACGATTGCTGCAGTGGCTGTCGGAGTAGCAGGGGAGGAAGTGGGAGAGGGAGAGGTGGAGCTGGTGGGGGTGAAGGTGGACGACGGTGTGGAAGGCGTAGAGGACGTCGCTCCCACTGCTCCTGCGGCCATGGCACCCTGCCGATGCGCGCGGGCTGCCTCGTCAGCTGTCGCGACCTGGATGAAGTACCGTTGCACCCAAGGCAACAGCTGCAGGGTGTCGGACATGGACGCGAGGACGTCCTGGTCGAGGTGGGAGAAGGTGTCAGTGAGCTCGGGGCGAACTCCCAGCATGATGGTGTCCAGCGCCCAGAGCTGCCTCCGGTGCCCAGACGAGTGTACAGGCAGATGGCCCGAAGCCAATAATCAGCTGATGACTCCGAGGATCCCTGATGAAGGGAGTGGAACTCGCGAAGGCGCGCTAACCGGGTCGCGTGAGTCTCTGCTACAAAAAGGGTCAGCGCCAGCTCCCAGCCGCGGCGCGGGTCTGCGCCTGCTCCTGTCCCAGGCGCGCCCAGGAAGGGGCGGAAGTCGACCACTGTCTCTTGTGGAACTGCGTACAGCAGTCCACGCATGGCACGCGCTGCCGTCTGGGACTGGAGCAGATCAGCCGTCTGGTACTGGCTGTGGTAGTAGGGCCAGACTCCCTCTGAGTCTGCCCATACCTGAAACAACACCTCCCAACAGTCAAACCCCGCCTTGCTGTCGTAGCGAGGCGGGGAAGTCTCGAAGTCCTTGGGTCGTCACTCCGTGGGGAGCTGGACCTCTGGTGGTGCTAGGAGCGGGCGTGGGAAGGGCATGAAAGGCATCAACGCTGCTCCTCCAACACCACCCGAGACCTGACGCAGGTCGGTCTGCTGATGCTGCTGCTGCTGCTGCTGTCCCCTCAGACTGGGCGCCGGTGTCTCAATGCACAGGCTCCTCATCTGCTCCATCAGCCGGCGAAGCGCGTCCTCCCCAGTGGGAGGTGGCACCTGATCCCACTCCTCGACCATGGACTCTCGTCTCTACGCAGGGGCGGCAGTGGGGCCAGCAGACTTCTGGGCCGATGGGGTTGCCTCTCTCTCTCTCTCCTGGGCTGATGTCCCGGTGTCCCAGACAGAGAGACCAAGGCATCGCGGATCTGTCGCAGCGTAGCTGACTGCTCATCCTGGCGCTGGCGGAGTGACGACTGCTCCACCAGCAGGAAGTCAATCGCCTTTGAGCGTGGGCTGCGGCCCCCGCTCGTGACGGTGTCCTCCAGCTCCTTGCCCTTGGAGCTGCTCGGCTCCATGCAGAGGCGGTGCGAAAGTCGTCCGAACGCAGAACCGTCAGCGTTTCTCGCCGATTTAGGAAGGTGGCAAAAGTCGACCTTCTGACCAAAAAATCGGCTAAGTGCTGAAAAATTATGAGTTTAAATTTTCACCAATAAAAATTGAAGGTTGTCCAAATGAAGCGAAATTTGGACCACAGAGGCGTCTGAGGATGCTGAAGACAATGGTGAAATTTTCGTCTTCAAAACGTGGGGAAAAAGGCCAAAACAACCTGATTTTGTGCTCAGGCCGAAAAAATGAAAAATTCAAATCAGTGATGCGGAACGGTGAATGCTGGAGGCTACAGAGCTCCAAATGAGGCGACAAAAGGGCGCGATGGAAAGCTTGAGATCTAAGCTTTCCAACGAGCCATAGCGCGCAACTTTTGGTGGCTATTTGAGTCCGGCACAGGCGGGTGAAGAGAGGATGGCGGCTGACGCGATTTGCGTCTGCGGCTCCTCCACGTCCGTGCGGCTTCCAGGAAGCTGCACGGCTGGAGTCAGCACCTACAAAAGGTACTGGTGCCTCTGGTGCCTGAGTGGCCACGGCCGCCGCTGCTGCTGTTGCTCGCTGATGGTGCTGTTGCTCGCCCGGTTTGCGGCTCCAAGTCGCCACACGGGCGGCCTCGGACCGGCTGCTGCTGCGCGCAAGGGCTCCAACGGCCTCAAGCCGTTGTGGCACGCTGGAGCTGCAGCACGAACCTGCCGTTGCGGTTTCTGACGCATCAGGATGATGGCATGTGCGTCGCTGCGTGCTCTTGTCGCTTCAAGCGACTCAGGGTGGTGATGGGTCCAACCACGACCTGCTGCTGCTGTTGTGGGCTGCTGCCACTGCTGTTGCTCACTGCTGCTGCAGCTGCTGCGTCTCTGCTGTGCAACACGACGAGCACTGGCTCGCCTGCCTTGATACCATGAGAAGATTCCAGGAAGCTTCCTAGCCTTTCTGCTTGCTAGCCTGACAGCACGGGTCTGGCTGGTTGACACACAGGTCATGCAAGGGACAGCAAGGGTAGGGAGAGACACGTGCACTTGTATCTCAAGCTTCAACTGAAGTAAATGCAGAGAGGAATAACAAATGACAGGTCCACAGCATAAATAGCCGCCGTGGCTCACGGCGGGTGGCGCACACGGCGGTGCCTGTCAAACCTGAACCGGCCCAAAACCACTGTTTTGGCCATAGTTTTGCGCACAAGCGTCCAAACGGAGCTCCGTCTGATCCTACGGATGCACAACGAAAAGACAGACACAACGACTGGTCACACGCCTACGTCCGGGAACAGCGGGAGAGTGTAAGAAAACAAACATGTAAATCAGCCTGGCAGGGCTGTCCACCGAAAAAATCCTGAAGACCTCCAAACGTAGTCCGTGGGCTGTGGGAGCCCTCTGGTACACTGGGTAGGCTGCCAGGCTGCCTCCAGCGGGTGGAGCATCACCTCAGGGAACTCTGTCTCCAGCTGGGTCCGTCTCAAGGATCTGCACGAGCATGGACACGGCCGAGTGGTCACAACCAACTGTACAACTGTGTATGACTGACAACATCACAACAAAACGGACGACGCCCGGGTTTTGGGCTGTCGGCTGTCTAGTAGGGCCCACCAAGAAAACCCTGCCTGCCAGAAAACATGTCTATTTCCTGACTGGCTGGTTAGCTGAGTAATAAGCTCTACAGAGCGGGGGGGGGGAGGGCTAGAACTTGGAGGGGTCTCCCATTGTTGTTCATTCTTCATTCATAACTAGTTACTTTTAGTTTTCAGCTGCTTTCTGGCGCTAACTCTGGCGCGCGCGTTTCTGAGTAACAAACCCAGAGCTCCCAGACTTAGACTCTAGAGCAGCAGACTGAAGGGGCAGCTGACTTAACCAACGAGCGTTGAAGCTTGCACCCTGCATCAACAACGCTGCTGCCCCAACCTGCCGCCTAGGTTTTCCAGCTTGGTATCAGAGCCAGAGCGAAGTAGCAGCAGCAGAATACCGGCGAACAAGTGCCAGACAACGCCGGCGGACCCCCATACGCGCCAGTGCAAGGGAAATGCTGCCGGATGTTTTCCGGCAGCATTGACCCGCCTGGTGGCGGCGTCAAAGTTTTTTCCCACAGCCAGTGGGCCAGGGGAAATGCTGCCGAAATTTTTCGGCAGCACTGACCCCCACTCGTGACGCGAGGAGGTGAGCGGTAGGCGGCGTCCGACATCTACGGGCGACGACGCACGCTGCAATGTCACCCAGGTGCAATGATTGGCACCAGCACGCAGTAGCAGCAACCTGCAGCAGCGACAGCCACAGGCAACAGTAGCGAGCAGCGGCAACAGCAGCCAGCAGCAGTTGCGTGCAGCAGCAGCATCAAGCAGAAGCAGCAGCTCGCAGCAGCGCGCAGCAGTAGCAGCTCACAACAACAGCAGCAGCAGCAGTGCACAGCAGCAGCAGCAGTGCACAGCAGCAGCCCGCAGCAGTAGCCCGTAGCGGCAGTAAGCAGCAGTCGCAGCACGCAACAGCTGCAGTAGCGTGTAGCAGCAGCAGCGAGCTGTAGCAGCTGCAGTAGCGAGCTGCAGCAGTAGCGAGCTACAGCAGCAGCAGTAGCGAGTAACGGCTGACAGCAGCCAGCCGCGGCTGCTGCTGCTTGTTGCTCGCAGCGAGCGAGCAGCGAGTAGCAGCCCGCTACTGACAACGAGCAGCAGCTCGCTGCTGCCAAGCGAGCAGCAGCCCGCTACTTGCAACAGACAGCGGGCTGCTGCCCGCTGTGACACGAAAAACGAAAGAAAAAAAAAACGAAACAAAAAAATCCCCCACCCCCGCAGCTCGCTACAGCAGCCCACAACAGCAATGAGCAATAGTTGTAGCGCGGAGCAGCTGCACCAGCACACAGCAGCAGCAGCGAGCTGCAGCAGCCACAGCAGCCGTAGTAGCTCGCAGCAACAGCAGCTGTAGCAGTAGCATCAGCAGCAGTAGCAGCGGTAGCAGCAGCAACAATAGGAGCAGTAGCATCAGCAGCAGCAGCAGCAGCAGCGGCGGCGGCCCCAACAACCGCCACTGCTGACGTTAGTACCCCTCTGCTGACGTCACTACAGACGTCACTGCTGACGTCATCAACAACAACAAAAAAAAGAGGGGAAGAGGGAGGCGGAGAAAGGAAAGGGGGAAGACCAAAGGGGTGGGTAGAATCCCCAACGCCCCAAGCCACTGCTGATATCAGCAACACAAAGACAAAGAAAAAACACAAGGGACACCAAACCATGGCTGTTAGCCCAATCGAGGAGGGATCCTCCTCTGTTGGGGGGACCCCTACCCCCCCTTTTCTNGCAGCCGTAGTAGCTCGCAGCAACAGCAGCTGTAGCAGTAGCATCAGCAGCAGTAGCAGCAGTAGCAGCAGCAGCAATAGGAGCAGTAGCATCAGCAGCAGCAGCAACAGCAGCGGCGGCGGCCCCAACAACCGCCACTGCTGACGTTAGTACCCCTCTGCTGACGTCACTACAGACGTCACTGCTGACGTCATCAACAACAACAAAAAAAAGAGGGGAAGAGGGAGGCGGAGAAAGGAAAGGGGGAAGACCAAAGGGGTGGGTAGAATCCCCAACGCCCCAAGCCACTGCTGATATCAGCAACACAAAGACAAAGAAAAAACACAAGGGACACCAAACCATGGCTGTTAGCCCAATCGAGGAGGGATCCTCCTCTGTTGGGGGGACCCCTACCCCCCCTTTTCTGCAACGACTGCAGCAGCACCAGCAGCAGCAGGAGCAGCAGCCGCCGCCGGCGCTGTCGCAGCAGCAGCAACAACAACAACAGCAGCGCCGTCCGTGCCCTCGTCCCAGTCGCTGGTCCAGCTTCCTGCCTGGCCCTAGAGCCTTTCCTCGACGACTTCACCTCTGGTGACATCCCAGACCGTGCAGCCGCATGGTACGTCCTCACCAGGCCCCATCGCCTGTCCAGCGACGTTGAGATCAGCCGTCTGCTCCGGGATATTAACTCCGTGCACATGGAGGAGACCGAGACAGTCACTGCCTACTTGCAGCGGGCAGAGGACATCCTTCGTCGTCTCGGCAAATCTGCTCCACCTCCTATGTCCGCGCTCCTTAGCATCAAGCGCGGCGCCACCAGCGTGTACGCGGACGTCTTCGTGCACTACCCTCAGGACGTCCTCTCCACCATGGCGGCCCAGGGCACCCTTATGCCCTGGGCATATGAGCTCTTCCTCCGCATTGAGGAAGCTCGCCAGGAGTCCGAGCTCCATTACACGGAGAATCTTGTATCACCTGCCGTCGCCTCCCCTGCCTTGCCTCCGTGGCCGTCGCCTCCCCCACCGCAACTACCTCATCGCCTTCAGGGAAGAAGAAGAAAATCCGGAACAAGAAAGGCAAGGGTCCACCACAACAGCAACGACAGTAGTCGTCGACCGAGTCCAGTGGTGGTGGCTCGGTCTGCCACAACTGTGGCCAGCTGGGGCACGGGTGGTACACGTGCCCTCTCCCGACGGACGAGGCGCGCGTCATCGCCACCATGCGTCGCCAGCGGGAGCGCCGTCTCGCCTCTGCCGCCATCGCTGCTGCTGGCCCCGACACTCCGATCTCGTCCAGCAGCTCTGCCACTCCAACAGCTCCGCCTGTCCCGTAGACACCCGCGCCACAACAGTACTTCCCACAGCCGTCGGCGCCTTCGCTTCCTTCGCTGGCTCATTCCTCCTACTACCCGGGCTCCGGCGTCGTCACTCCGCACTCCGTCTACACTCCTGGGCTGTCCTCCCGCGAGCGTCAGCTGGAGCAGTTCATCGCGCTCCAGCTTGGCCTGCCTCGCCCTCCTTCCCAGGGAAGTGCGACTTACGTAACTTCTTGCCCTCCTGCCCAGCCCTGCATGACTGAGACTGAGGTGCAATCGTGTCCCATTTCTTTGTCTATCTTGTCGTCTCCCGTGGTCTCCTCCACCCCCTCCTTGACGACATTGCATGGCTTGACGATTGGCAGTCTCGTATCGCGCCTCCTTCCACCGCGTCCGCGTCCCTCGCTTGCTGCCATGAGACCGTTAGCGATCTGGCGACCCCTGTCCAGGACCCTGCTGACACCTAGATCATCGACTCCGGGGCCACGCATCACATGACGGCCTCTCGTGAGGCCTTCAGTATGCTCAATACTGTAGGCGATGTCTCCGGTGTCCGCACGGGTTCCGGACAAGTGTTGCCTGTCCGTGGTGTCGGCATCGTTCGTTTCCGTGGTCCTGCCGGTGACGTCTTTTTGACCGATGTCCTCTTCGTCCCTGGTCTCGAGCTCAGCCTCCTGTCCGTGACTGCCCTCGATCGTATGAGCATGGACGTTGTGCACTTGCGTGGTGTCGGCACTGTGTGGTTGCGTCCGTCTGGTCTTGTCATACTGCACGCCACCGCCCGTGGCAACCTGTGGCATGTTCCTCGCCTCTCCTCTTCTTTTCCTGTCTCCTCCCCGTTCGCCGCCACAGGCCATGTGTTCGTCACCAGTACGCTTTCTCCTCAGCACACCCGCCTCTTGCACCGCCACCTTTGCCACGTCCACTCTGCCGCCGTAGAGAGCATGCTCCGCACCCAGCCGGCCAAGGGCCTTGACCCGGAGACTTTCCCTCTCCCGTGCCCCACTGAGTGCATTGACTGCGCTCACGAGAAGATGCACCGGTCCACGTAACCCTTGTCTTCCTCCCGTGCGTCCGCCCCTCCCGACCTTGTCCACTCGGACGTCATTGGCCCTCTCCCCACCGAGTCCGTCGGTGAGCATAGTCGCTATGTCCCCACCCTTACAGTCGACTGTTCTCGTTATCGCTGGGTCTTCTGCCTCAGGCAGAAAAGCGATGTTGCCCGAGCGATTCAGGACTGGCTTGTCCTCGCGGAGCTCGAGTGTGGCCGCTCTCTTCGCCGCTTTCGCTCCGATCGCAGTGGAGAGTACATGGGTGAGGCCACGACCTTTCTCACCTCCCGCGGGATCCACCATGAGACGTTTCCGCCCTACACACCCGCCTGGAACGGCGTCTCCTAACGGTGGAACCGTACCATGGCCGACGCCGTCCGCACCATGCGGGTCGAATCTGGTCTCTCCGATGGCTTCTATTTTGAAGCCATGGCCTACATGACCTGGGTCTGGAACCGGATTCCCCACGGTCCCCTTCCCCGCGAGTCCATGCCATACCAGCTCTGGTGCGGTCGGCGCGCTGACCTCCGCCCGGCTCGTGTCTGGGGCTGTGTGGCCATTGTGTTGCTGCCCGCCCCACAGTAGGGCGGCAAGCTCGCCCCCCACGGACGCCCCTGCACCTTCCTCGGTGTGTCTCGTCAGTCCAAGGCCTGGCGCTTCTAAGACCCATCCCGACACTGCATTGTCGAGTCCCGCGATGCCCTCTTCTTCGAGGACCTGTTTCCCCGCGACCTCATCCGCTCCGGCTCGTCTGTGTCCGTCCCGTCGCGTAGGGGAGTGGTGAGTCCCTCCTCCGTCTTGTCGCTTCCGGGTGACACATCACTCCGTCCCTCTGAGCCGGTAGCCCCCGTCGCGTCCTCTGGCACCCCTGGGCCAACAGTCCCAGTCACGTCCGCTGGCCCCTCCGAGCCAGCAGTCTCACCCGCGTCCGCAGGCCCGTCCGAGCCACCTGCCCCCGTCGCGTCCGCTGGCCCCTCCGAGCATGCAGTCCCAGCCGCGTCCGCTGGCCCCTCCGAGCCAGCTGCCCCCATCGCGTCCGCTGGCCCGTCCGGACCAGCAGTCCCAGCCGCGTCCGCTGGCCCCTCCGAGCCAGCTGCCCCCGTCGTGTCCGCTAGCCCCTCCAGACTAGCTGCCCAAGTCGTGTCCGTTGGCCCCTCCGGGCCAGCAGCACCTGTCGTGTCCGCTGGCCCCTCCGGGCCGGCAGCCCCAGTCGCTTCCAATGGCCCCTCCGAGCCGACAGCCCCAGTCGAGTCCACCGGCCTCTCTGGGTCGGCAGCCCCAGTCGCGTCCGCTGGCCCCTCCGAACCAGCAGCTCATGTCACGTCCGCTGGCCCCTCCGGGCCAGCAGCCCCAGTCGCGTCCGCTGGCTCCCCTGGGCCAGTAGCCCCGTCCGCCTTCGTTGGCCCGTCGGACTCAGTGCCATCTCCTGCCCGACCGCGCTACACACGCGGCCCAGGCGGCAGCTTCTGACCTCGGCCGACAGTGAGCGCGCAAACCGTCGCACCGCGTCCCCTAGCGCCTCGACCTCCTGTGGCTCCACGTGTCTCCTCCACTCCCACGGTCGTGAGTGGGGACCCTGGCACGAAGGCTCTCGGCCTGACCACTTCGGCCATCATCGCAGACCTTCACCCGTGCTCTACATTGGGCTACGCCATTCTTCATCACGAGCATCGACATGCTGTCTTGGCTGCACTCACCTGCATCCCACCTGGAGCTCGTGATGCACACGCCCTCTCAGTCCGGTCCACAGCACGCCCGGAGGACCCAGCCACCCTACGTGAGGCTCGAGCCTCTCCTGAGGCCGCACATTGGGATGCTACCTGCACCGAAGAGCTCGCTGCTGTCCGGTAGCACCACGTGTATGACCTGGTCGACCTCCCTCCAGGTCAGAAGACCATTGGTGCCAAGTGGGTCTTTTGGCGCAAGTGGAAGCCTGACGGGTCCTTGGACAAGGACAAGGCCCGCCTCACAGCAAAGGGGTTTGCTCAGGTCCCCGGGGTCGATTACGACCAGATCTTCACCCCAGTCGGTCGGTTCTCCACTAGCGGGGCGCTCTTCAGGCTGGTTGCCCAGCATGGGTGGGAGCTGCATCAGATGGACGTGAGCAACGCATTCCTCCATGGCTCACTGGAGGGTGAGAAGCTCTACATGGTGCAGCCCCAAGCCTTCGACGACAGCACTGGGAGAGTTTGGCGGTTGCGGAAGGCCCTTTATGGCCTGAAGTAGTCGCCTCGGTGCTGGAACCAGGAGATCAGCAACACGCTTCTCTGTGGTGGCCTCCAGTGCAGCACCGTTGACCCCCCACTGTTTCTCAACCCGCGAGGTCAGACCTACACCGCAGTTGTGGTCTACGTCAACGATCTCCAGAGCGCCACGTTGGATCGCCAGACACGGCCGCCATCCAGCGTATCAAGGACTTGCTACACGCCGCCTACCAGATGAAGGATCTCGGGTCTGCCCGAGTCTTCCTGGGCATGGAGCTCGAGCATGATTGTTCCCAGGGCATCCTGCACGTCCACCAGGCTGCCTATGTGCAGACCCTGTCCACTCGCTTTGAAGAGGACCTGCCCCTCGTACCTAGTGCATCTTCACCCATGTCACCCGATGGCCAGGTGAAGCTGAAGAGTCCTGATCCAGCTGTTGTGGGGGAGCCACTTGATGTGACCACGTATTTGCGGGTCATCGGGTTACTGATGTACCTGGCGACGACGACACGTCCAGACATTACGTTCGCCATCAACCTCCTGGCCCAGTTCTCTCAGGAGCCGCGTCACCTCCACTTGGAGGCCGCGATCCGAGTGCTGCGCTATGTCGTCTCGACCCCTCGGTGAGGTCTCATGTTCCGCCGCCAGCCGTCCGTCGTCGCAGTGGGCTACACCAACAGTGACTGGGCCGGCAATCCAGACGGTAAGAGTCGCACGGGCTGGATCTTTCGAATCGGCGGCACAGTTGTGTCCTGGCGCAGTGGCAAGCAGGAGTGTATTGCACGCAGCACTGCTGAGGCTGAGTACGTGGCCCTTGGCTCAGGCGCATGTGAGAGTGTGTGGTTGCGTCGTCTGTTGTCCGAGTTGCGTCAGTCTGTCGCATCCATCACCTTGCATTATGACAATGAGAGTGCCATGGCCATCGCCGACAATGACGGTGTGCATCACACACATACAAAGCACATCAATGTTGAGTATCACTATGTGCGTTCGTTGTTGCATGACGGCAACATCAGCATCGTGTGGGTTGAGACAGCACGGCAGCTGGTTGACTTCTTGACCAAGGCACTGAAGCGGGACTCGTTCAAAAAGGCTGTGAGTTCAGTCCGCGTGCGTCCGTGAGTTGCCCTCTTTGTCTCTGCCTGCGTCTCTGCGTGCCCTGGGGGAGTCTGGATGTTGACCGTGTCTCTGCCCGCCCATGTGCACTACGCCTGTGAGTCATGCGGGAGTGTTGGTTTTTGCACATCTCTCATTGTGCTCTATTGTGTCCTCCCGGCTTGTGTACATCAGCCTGCAGATGACTGACGGCGAGACTCGACGCTGATGGAGTGTCGTCCGGTGGAGCCGACGCACGCTGAGGTCTACTCGCAGTTCACTGGAGCCTTCTGTCTATGGCGACGTGCTCAGCTCCATCGGCAGGCCTCCTCGGCGGTTGTGCTGCCGGCGGTCACTGTCACCGTAGTTGCTGTCTGCATGCGCCCAGCGCGTCCCATCACGTCTGCATCGTCATGCTTTGCCTAGGGTCCTTGTTGCATGTTGCATGGCCCTGTTCGGCATCATGGACCATCGTAGGCACTGCCTGGGTTCGGGCAGCCATAACTCCTTGCTACTATTTTTCTAGCTGTTTCTGACCGCACGACTGCGCTCGCAGCGTTGGTGTTATAGTATGGTCCAGTTTTAAGGCAAAACGGACGACGCCCGGGTTTTGGGCTGTCGGCTGTGTGGTAGGGCTCACCGAGAAAACCCTGCCTGCCAGAAAACATGTCTATTTCCTGACTGGCTGGTTAGTTGAGTAACAAGCTTTATAGAGCTGGGGGGGGGGTTAGAACTTGGAGGGGTCTCCCATTATTTTTCATTCTTCATTCCTAACTAGTTACTTTCAGTTTTCAGCTGCTTTCTGGCGCTAACTCTGGCGCGCGCGTTTCTGAGTAACAAACCCATAGCTGGATGGCAGCCGTGTCTGGCGACGCAATGAGCCAATGGTCGACGTAAACCGGAACAGCGACGAAAGTCTGGCCTTGGGGACTGATTAACAGTGCGGGGTCAACGGTACTGCGTTGGAGCCCGCCACGAAGGAGCGTGCTGCTCATTTCTTGGTTCCAACACCGAGGCGACTGCTTCAAGCCATACAGGGCCTTGCGCAGTCGCCAGACTCTCCCAGTGCCATCATCGAAGCCTGGGGGCTGCACCATGTAGAGCTCCTCACCTTCCAGTGAACCATGGAGAAAAGCGTTGCTCACATCCATTTGATGCAGCTCCCACCCATGCTGGGCGACCAGGCTGAAGAGTGCCCGACTAGTGGAGAACCGGCCAACTAGGGAAAAGATCTGGACGTACTCGACTCCAGGAATCTGGGCAAACCCCTTGCCTGTAAGGCGGGCCTTGTACTTGTCCAAGGACCCGTCGGACTTCCACTTGCACCGAAAGAACCACTTGGCGCCGATGGCCTTCCGTCCTGGAGTAAGGTCGACGAGGTCGTACACGTGGTGCTGTCGGATAGTGGTGAGCTCGTCGGCGTAGGCAACGTCCCAGTGTGCGGCCTCAGGAGAGGCTCGTGCCTCGCGCAGGCTGTCTGGGTCCTCCGGGTGTGCTGTGGAGCGGACTGAGAGAGCGTGTGCATCTTCTCGAGCCCTAGGTGGGATGCGCGCGAGTGCAGCCACGACAGCGTGGCGATGCTCATGATGAAGCATGGCTTAGCCTAGTGCGGAGCCCGGGTGAACGTCTGCAATGATGGCCGAGGTGGTCAAGCCGAGGGCTCTGGTGCCAGGAACCCCACTCAGGACCGTGGGAGTGGAGGAGACACATGGAGCCACGGGGGTTCGAGGCGGTGCGGAGCGCGGTGCGATGGTCTACGCGCTCACTGACAGTCTCGCAGAGGCTGCCGCCTGGGCCACGCGTGTAGCGTGGTAGGGCAAGCGATGGCACTGAGTCCGCTGGGACAATGGAGGCGGATGGGATTGCTGGCCCAGAGGGGCCTGCGAATGTAACCGGGGCTGCTGGCTTGACTGGAGCGACTGGAGCTGCTAGCCCGTAGGGGCCAACAGACGCAACTGGGGCTGCCGGTCCGGAAGGACCAACGGACGCGACTGGGGCTGCTGGCCTGTAGGGACCGGCGGATGCGACTGGGGCTGCTTGCCCAGAGGGACCAGGGAATGCGGCTGGGGTTGCCGGCCCGGAGGAACCAGCGGACGCGGCTGGGGTTACCGGCCGGGAGGAACCAGCGGATGCGACTGGGGCTGCTTGCCCAGAGGGACCAGGGAATGCGGCTGGGGTTGCCGGCCCGGAGGAACCAGCGGACGCGGCTGGGGTTACCGGCCGGGAGGAACCAGCGGACGCGACTGGGGCTGCCGGCCCGGAGGGATCAGCGAACGCGACTGGGGCTGCTGGCCCGGATGGACCAGTGGACACGACTGGGCCTGCTGGCCCGGAGGGACCAGGAGATGCGACTAGGGCTGCCGGCTCGGAGGGACCAGCGGCCGCGACTGGGGCTGCCGACTCAGACTGGGGCTGCCGGCTCAGACGGGGATGTGTCACCTGGAAGTGGTAGGAGGGAGGATGGAATCACCACTCCGCCACGCGACGAGATGGATACGGATGAGCCGGAGCAAATGAGGTCGCGAGGAAACAGGTCCTCAAAGAAGAGGGAATCACGGGACTAAACGATGTAGTGCCGGGAGGGATTCCAGAAGCGTCAGGCCTTGGACTGACGAGAGACACTGAGGAAGGTGCAAGGATGTCCGCGGGAGGCGAGCTTGCCGCCCTGCTACGGGGCGGGCAGCCACACAATGGCCACGCAGCCCCAGACGCCAGCTGGGCTGAGGTCAGCGCACTCACCGCACCAATGCTGGTACGGTGTGGACTGGCGAGGAAAGGGACCGTGGGGAATCCGGTACCAGACCCAGGTCATGTAGGCCATGGCTTCAAAATAGAAGCCATCGGAGAGACCAGACTCGACGCGCATGGCGCGGACGATGTCGGCCATGGTACGGTTCCACCGTTCGGAGACACCGTTCTAGGCGGGCGTGTAAGGCACGGACATCTCATGGCGGATGCCGCGGGAGGCGAGAAAGGTTGTGGCGTCACACATGTACTCACCACCGCGATTGGATCGAAAACGGCGGAGAGAGCGGTCACACTCGCGCTCCACATAAACAAGCCAGTCCTAGATGGCATGGGCACTGTCGCTCTTCTGCCGAAGACCCAGCGGTAGCGTGAGTAGTCGTCAGTGAGGGTGAGGACATAACAACCATGCTCACCGACGGACTCGGTGGGGAGAGGACCCATGACGTCCGAGTGGACAAGGTCGAGTTGGGCGACGCACGGGAGGAAGACAAGGGGTACGTGGACCCGTGCATCTTCCCCTGAGCGCAGTCAATGCACTCAGTGGGGCACGGGACGGGGAAAGTCTCCGGGTCAAGGCCCTTGGCCGGTTGGATGCAAAGCATGCTCTCTACGGCGGCAGAGTGGACGTGGCAAAGGCGGCGATGCAAGAGGCGGGTGTGTTGAGGAGAAAGCATACTGGTGACAAACACATGGCTTGTGGCGACCGACGGGGAAGAGACGGGAGAGGAAGAGGACAGGCGAGGAACATGCCACAGGTTGCCACGGGCGGTGGCGTGCAGTACGACAAGACCAGACGGACGCAACGACACCGTGCCAACACCACGCAAGTGCACAATGTCCATGCTCATGCGGTCAAGGGCAGTGACGGACAGTAGGTTGAGCTCAAGACCAGGGTCGAAGAGGACATCGGTCACAAAGACGTCACCGGAGGGACCACGGAAACGAACGACGCCAACACCACGGACAGGCAACACCGTGCCAAAGCCTGTCCGAACACCTGAGACATCGCCTACAGGGTCGAGCATACTAAAGGCCTCACGAGAGGCCGTCATGTGATTCGTGGCCCCAGAGTCGATGATCTAGGTCTCAGCAGGGTCCTGGACCGGGGCCGCTAGATCGCTAATGGTCACATGGCAACAAGCAAGGGACGCGGACGCGGTGGAAGGAGGCGTGAACCAAGACTGCCAATCGTCAAGCCAAGCAATGTCGTCATGGGAAGGGGTAGCGGAGACCATGAGGGACGACATGAAAGACGATGAAACGGGGCAAGACCATAGCTCAGTCTCAGTCATGCAGGGCTGGACAGGAGAGAAAGAAGTGATGCAACTCGCACTTCCCTGGGGAGGAGGGCGAGGCAGGCCAAGGTAGAGCGCGATGAACAGCTCCAGCTGGCGCTCACGGGAGGACGACCCACGAGTGTAGACGGAGTGCTGGGTGACAGCGCCGGAGCCCGGGTAGAAGGATGATTATGCCGGTGCCGACGGCTGCAGCACTGGTGGCGACGGGCGTGGCGAGGCAACCGGAGTGGTGGAGCTGCTGGACGAGGCCGAGCTGTCAGAGCCGGCGACAGCTACGGCGGCAGAGGCGAGACGGCGCTTGCGCTGGCAACGCATGGTGGCGATGACGTGCGCCTTGTTCGTTGCTAGAGGGCACGTGTACCAGCCGTGTCCAGGCTGGCCACAGTTGTGGCAGACCGAGCAGCCAGTGCTGGACCCGGTCGATGGCTGCTGCTGTTGCTACGCCTGACCCTTGCCTTTCTTGTTCCGACACTTCTTCTCTGACGATGATGAGGTAGATGTGGCGGGGGAGGCGACGGTCACGGAGGCGACGGCAGGTGAGGCGACGACCTCTGTGCCATGGAGTCGAGACTCGAGACGAGCTTCCTCAATCCAGAGGAAGAGCTCGTATGCCCAGGGCATGAGGGAGCCCTGGGCCGCCATGGTGGAGAGAACGTCGTGATGGTGGTGGAAGAAGACGTCCGCGTACGCGTCAGTGGCACCGTGCATGATGGTGAGGAGACTTGCCGAGGCGATGAAAGATGTCCTCCGCCCGCGGCCAGTAGGAGGTGACCGTCTCGGTCTCCCCCATGTGCAGGGAATTGAATTCCCGCAGCAGGCGGCTGGTCTCAGCCTTGCTGGACAGGCGATGGGGACGAGTGAGGACGTGCCACACGGCTGGCCTCAGCCTTGCTAGACAGGCTATGGGGACGAGTAAGGATGTGCCACGCGGCTGCAGGATCTGGGGTGGTGCCAGCGGTGAAGTCGATTAAGAAGGGCTCGAGGGCGAGGCGGGAAGCCAGAGGGGCGACATGGACTAAAGCATGGACGGCACGACCAGCGTCATATAACTGGTCGGCGAGGGTGGCATCGTATGACAAGGTGTAGTATACCCACGGGCCCTCACCCTGCGCCCAGATGCGGAAGCTAAGCTCCCAGCTCCGGAACTGCTCGCCGGCCTGAAGTGGCGACGGCGACGTCTCAAAGTCCTTTTGCCTGCGGCCGGCACCCAGAGTGGGGCCAAGGACGGAGGTCACTGTCTGCCGCTGGCACTGAGTCTGCTGTTGTGCCAGGTAGTGCGTGGCAGTATACACAGCTGGGTTGGTGTGCCCTGAGGGGGTGAATGATGGCGGTGCAATGGGGGCAGTCTGAGAGGCCAACCGCTGCAGTGCCGCAAGCTGTTGCGTCAAGGCGGTGAGATGTTGCACTAGAGCAACGAGGGGGCCAGGGTTGTCGCCAATGATGCCAGAGGGCTGCTACCGCTGCTGCTGCTGCTGCTTCCGCTGCTGCTGCTACTCCTGCTGCTGCTGCTCCTGCTGCTCCTGCTGTTCCTGCTGCTCCTGCTACTCCTGCTGCTCCTGCTACTCCTACTGCTCCTGCTTCTCCTGCTACTGCTACTACTGCTGCAACGGCTGCTGCTGCTACTGTTCCTATTGCTACTGCTGCTGCTGGTGTTGCTGCTAATGCTGCTCCTGCTACTACTGTAGCCGTTGTAAGAAAGCGTGGATGGGGGTCCCCCCAACAGAGGAGGACCCCTCTTAGGTGGGGCTACCAGCCATGGTGTGATGCCCCTTTTGTGTTGGTTTTTTCTTTTTGGTGCTAACGTCAGCAGTGACGTCTGCTGAGGGCGGTGGACGTCCTGTCCACCCTTAGTTTTGCTTTCCCCTTCCCTTGCCCCCTTTTTTTTTGTGAGTTGATGACGTTAGATGTGATGTCAGTAGTGACGTCAGCACCGGGATGCTGATGACAGCAGTGGAGGTTGTTGAGGCCGCTGCTGTAGCTGCTGTTTCTACTGTTGCTGCTGCTACAGCTGCTATTGTGGCTGCTGCTGTTGCTTGTTGGTGCTGCTACTGCTGCTGCGGTTGGAGCTGTTGCTACTGCTACGACTGCCGCTGTTGCGGCTGCTGCTGCTGTAGTTGTTGCTGCTGTTGTTGCGGCTACAGTTGCAGCAACAACTGCTGCTACGATGGGCTGCTGGGGCTACGGCTGCTGTGGCGGCTGCAGCAACAAAGGCAGCTGCTGCAGCCGTGGCAGCAAAGCGTGTGGG